>MJUU01016732.1:10498-20869 GCA_002080025.1 Modiolus philippinarum | reverse complement strand
GAATTGACCTCATTGATATTGCAGGCATTTTTAGGGACCCAGATATTCAAAAGCTTGTATCCGTCTATTTTAACAACCAGGACATGCCTGTCGTTTCCTTTTTTTTTTTAATAAAAACCGACTAGAAACATTTTTCAATTACTCTTCTATTACCTGTGATGCTGATTTCGAGAAGAACTACCCTAGAAGCTGAGATTGTTCCACGTCGCCATATCGCTATGACCCTTGTGGACATATATTAACGGGGAATCTTAACATCATTGTAGATAAGGAAGTTAGACAATTCTTTAGAAAAGGGCCTAAATATCGCCCGCCTTAAAAAATAAACTGGCAAGCATGCTTTGATATAATTAAAGACGCTGTGACCAATTATTGTAAAAAAAAAAGGTGCAAACGATAAAGTGCAGACACGCATGCTCTAAATTTGTTTAAAGATAAAATTATTACCATGGTCACAAAGAGAATAAATTTTTTATACAGATAATTATGTTGAGTCACCTCCTAAGCTGTCTGTAAGTAGAATTAAGTCAACTGTAGTATACACTATCAGGACAAAATCAATTCAAATGCATTTTCGTATATTTGAGTAAAAGATTCAGCCACTAAACTTGTCACTTGAATGCAATTTTGGCAGATTTTGACAATTTTTGTAGGTTTTTGTTAAAATTCGTTGTATAGGACATCCAGAACCAAAATAAACTAACTTTCATTTGGAAGGGCAGATGTTTATACGTTCCCAACAAAAAATTGGTTTTGGTTCTCAGTGTCCTTTGAGTAGTACCATCTCCTCAATCACTGTAAAATAGCTAAAATTGACACAAAAGGCTATTTACAGCCATGTTCGACTGCTAATAAGTAAGAAAACATACGAATATGGCATATATTTATATTATATCTAATAAGTACACGTACCAAATGATTTTCGACAACATTTGAGCATATTCTGAAAATGACCCAACATATGAACAAAATTCACGCCTTAATGGCAATACTTCTTACTTTTTAAAAAAAATTCTATTGAAGTTTTAGATAAACTACAATCTATTCAAAGACCAGTCTCATCTATCGAGAGTTCTGATTTTTCTACACTTTATACCACCCTTCCACATAATTTGATTAAATCCAAATTGGGTCAACTTATTTAATGGTCTTATAAATTTTCTGGTCTGCAGTTCTTTTGCTCTAACAAAAAGAAAGGATTCTTCCTTAATATAACCTATATTCTCCAATTCTTAGCGTGTTAACCCAGTTGTTTAAAAATACGTTTTATTTTTAACCCACACGTTGGTTAAATTTTTGCGTGATGTTTCCCGCAACGTTACATTTCATTAATAAAGTCTATTGTGACGTCAACGTTACTAGGCTTTAAGATAGCGCGACCATCGTTGACAACCGTCCTGAACCATTGAATATGCACCTGAAACACAGTAAAAGTCATTGGAGAAACAATATATCCTTCCATTTGCTCGTGGATTACGATATTTCTCCATTCTCGATAGTTAAATTTCTGATTTTAACATGCTCGCTAAAGCTCGCATGTTGAAAATCACAAATTTAACTATCTCGAACTGTAGAAATATCGTAATCCACTTGATCCGGAAGGATATACTGTATTTACCCATTGTTCCTGGACATGTGATGATATGATTAAAGCACTCAATCTTTTGCTGAACAATACTTTTGTTCGTTTTGGCAACACTATTTATCAACGGGTCATAGGTATTCCCATGGGTACAAATTGTGCACCTCTCATTGCAGATCTTTTTCTTTTCTGTTACGAACGAGATTTCATGAAAAAAACTTCAAAACGGAACCATACCTAACAGTGATTTAAACATATTTCTATTTTCAATGATAACAGCAGGTATATTGACGATATCCTTACTATTGATAATCCCCAGTTTTTAGATGATGTAGACATTATTTACCCGCAACAACTGAAATTAAATAAAGCTAACAATGATTCAAAATGTTGTCCTTTTCTGGATCTGACTATCATTATTGACTCTGTTAAAATCAAAACCAAAATATATGATAAAAGGGATGAATTAGCTTTCTTTATTACTTATTTCCCTTTTCTTGACGGCGACATTCCCCTTGCTCCATCCTACGGGGTGTATATCTCTCAACTTGTACGATTCGCACGAGTTTGTTCTACTCTTGATGATCTCAATGATCGTAACCGTACTTTCACAGCCAAACTTTTACAACAGGGTCATAGATTTCATAAGTTGTTGAATACTTTTAAGAAGTTTTGTAATAGATATGAACATGTTATATCTAAATATGGCGTTACTCGAAAACAGCTTATTACTCTTGGAACTTCTAGTCCTCGTTTTTACGGAAATGTGTTAAAAATGCCAGAAATTGATTAATAATCCAGAAAAGCTGGGACGTAACTTACATTCTTTACGTAATACGGGATATCGGCAACATATTCTGCTTGCATCCGTTAAATTAGCTTTGAGACCTAGTGACCTGAAAATTTTGTACACATACTGGCCTCTCATTGATACTGCCGATGTCTACTGAAATTTATGATGATTCTTTACCAAACCCTTCGGGAAGTTTTGAGTTTCATTTTTCTTCCGTTGTGCGACAGTGTTCTACCCTTAAGCTAGCCGGCAGTTTAACGGCGAGCACCCCTTGACCCATCTTTCCATGTTTCAAAATTACGTATTGTCTTTTTGTCTCCTTTCAAGAGTGTGGTCATGGAGTTAGTAGTCTACCTGTATTTGGTTTTATTCGTATGTTTTTATACTATAGGGAAACGGGACATATAAAGGGGAGGTTTGGGTACCATAAACCGGTTTAACCCTACCGCTTGCTTTTGCTAGTGCCGGTATCAAGTCCGGCTGTCCCGAGTTCCTATCGTTGTCTACGTTTGTCTTTTGTCTTATACGTGTTTTTCTTTTTCTTGCAAATTATTGCATGTAATTATAATTTTCAGCCATTGTAGGTGTTTCCTGTTATCCATTTTTTAAGAAACATAAGTTTTCGAAATGCGTATATGCAGAAACTAAATTCACAGTAACGTCAGTTTTTTGTTATTCATTAACCACTGGGCTGATGCCTCTTCTGGTGGACTGTTAAGTACCCGAAGGTATTCACCAACCCAGTAGCCAGAACTTCAGTGCTGGCCCGAAAACCTATTTTTTCTAAAACTTGCAATATCTAAATTTCAGAACACTTCGTTCAAAACTAAGGAGTATATCCCTCATGCATAGCTCTGTCCTTAGCTGATTTTGGCTTTTCTATGTAGATCCTATTGGTAATTTTATCTCTATCGGGTTTTACACAAATTTCAGTGTATGGATTTCCAAATGTTTTGGTTTTATCTACAATGAAGACACATAAGTTGTCGAAATGCGCATATGCAGAAGCTAATTTCACAGTAACTTCGGTAGTTTGTTATTCATTACCATTGGGCTTATGCCTCTGCTGGTGGGCTGTTAGTCTCCGAGGGTATTCACCCAGTAACCAGTACTTCGGTGCTGATCCGAAAACCGATTTCTTTTGAAAACTTGCAATATCTAAATTTACGAAAAATTTGGAGTATCTAACTTCTGCATAGCTCTGGCCTTAGCTGATTTTTGTTTTTTTTTCTATTTATAGCCTATTGTTTATTTGTTCTCTATCAGGTGTTACACAAATTTCAGTTTATAGATTTCCAAATGTTTTGGTTTGATTTGCACTGAAGAGACATAAGTTATGCAGAAACTAAATTCACAGTAACTTCGGCATTTTGTTATTCCTTTTGTCGCAAGCGTCTGCGTCTAGATACATCAATTGTCGGGTTAGAGCAGTTGCAAAAATATAAAGCATCATTTTAATAAACTAGAAACACCTTGTCAACATTTATCCAATAGACGTATACCACTTTACTAAATAATTTATTCTTCAGTGGTATGTTAAAGAACATGGTTTTCTGATGTTCCCATCTGGTGTTGGCCAACCAAAATAAATTAAAAGCCTCGTCTAATTTATTGTCTTGGCTATCGATCTAGACTTGTGCCTTGTCATGATTTTATTGAAGGACATGGATTTTCAACATGACGAATGAAACATGCATAGTGACAGACGCTTGCCATGATGTTGACACACCACAGTGTATACCTTCTGACGTGGTACATATAATTCTAGTTATTGCACATTACAGTATAAAATGTTGGAACTTATTGTCTCTTCGTACGTTCTTACAGATTTTGAAAGATTTAATCAAAACACCTCAATGAAAGTAAGGTATCAAGGGTCCGTGTAACACTGAACAATTCAAAATTCTAAAACTTTTCGAAATTTAAATATTTTAAAAGTTTGACCAAAAATTTAAAATATCAAAATTTCAAAATTAAGAAAATTTTTTAAATTTTGAAAATTTAACCAAAGTATTAAAATTTTCAAATTTTCAAACTTTTACATTTCTGGACTTTTGATCAAACTTCGAATTTGTAATCTGAACTTTTATATTTGATTATTTCGGTATTTTAAGAATTAGAATAATCGATTTTTGACTAAAATGCAAAACTAATAAAATCACTGATACAATATTTGGAATTAGCCGTTTTTTACCGGCATACAAGCTATATACTACTGATTATCAATATATAGAATCTAAAGAATATTTCAGTTATATCAGTGAGTTAAGTTAGATGGGAGGGTGGGATGTCTATACGGACACTATTCTGCATTTGTGTGTCTGTTATCCGTGGGTAGATATGTATTTTATATAAATCTGTTGTAATACTACCGAAAGCTTATAATAAAAGGAATCCACAGAAAATAAAAAAAAAAATAAAAAAAGATTTCAAATATTTACAAAAATTGCAATTTTTGCCCCTTTGACCCTTTATAGCTCGGAATCTGTAAGAGCTACGTCAAATACGTTGACATACTACTGAAAGCTTACAACAAGAGGAATCCTAAGAAAAATAATCCTATTAAAATCAGATAAAAAATTAAAAAAAATTGTTGGCTGCATGCCCCGTTTGGTCCATGATAGCTCGAAGAAAAGGGTTGTCAAAAATCTGATGGTCCAGCTCTCTGTTTATTTTCATAAGGAATCCATTGCAAAAAAACTGCATCAAAATTAGACTAAAAATAAAACAAAAATTTGGAAATTCAAACCTTTTGGGCCCCATTTATCTCGTGAACGGTATATGCCATGTAAAATCCATTTGCATATTACTGATAGGAAATCAGGGATGGCTCTGGCTTCTGAATATCTGTCGCCAGAAAAACCGCCAACTTGTATTTTTGTCGCCAATTACAAAAAAATGGCGCCAATAAGAACGCACCCTTTTGATTTTCTAGGTTGGACCATGGACTTTTGTGCTGTCTTTCATCCAAACTAAATGAATAGTTCATTTCTTGTATTCTTTTGTTTGGTAGTTATCATTTACATGCTTTGCTGTTTCAGTTTGAATCGTTTGCTTAACATTCCTTGTTTGCTGCCTTTTTCGTGTATTATTTTCAAGCTTTTCATAATTATTTCCTTCAATCTCAAAGTTGTTAATGTTTCATCTGAAGAGAGATTTTTGAATAGCTAGTGTACAATGGCAATATGTACTGTATGTACTGAAAATTCTGTGAGTTTCATTCAATTTTACCAAGTAGTATAGGAGGAGTTGTCGCTACAAAGTGGGTACCCCAATGGCGGACGGAATAACGAACGAACGGACGGACGGACAGACGAACTGACAGCATGATCACTATATAACGCCCGCTAAAGCGGGGGTATAATAAGTATTCTACAGTAAAATATGTTTAAACACCAAATTTTGCCCTTTTGGGCCATTTTTTAAAAACGGACGGGCCAAAATAACCAAAACCCTACCCAGCCTTCATTTTGTACCAATGATCATTGTCTTAAAATTTTATAAGGAACATTGACCAAAAACAAAAGTGTCTACAGACGACGACCACATTTTTTGCGGTCGTATAAGAATCAACAAAAGAGAGCAATAACTCCTATATTTTTCATCAGATTTTCTTCAAAATTGCAGCATAAATAGATCTCAACATGCGTAACATATCTGTAATATAATATGACCACTATTATTTATCGTCTTTATTGTATAAGAATAATATTACAAAATTTTGAAAAATTTACGGAAAAGGGCGATAGCTCCGAGAGGTTATTTTGGATTTTATACAAAATCGCAGGGCTAGTAGATCTTGCCATGCTGACTATCTCTACTCCGTCACATTTTTGATATCTGTAATGGTTTTGGAGATATTTAAAAAAAACCCAAAAAAATTACCACTATGTTCTATTTTTAGTTACAGCAGCCATGTTGTTTGGTCTGTGGACTAATCGAACATAATTTTGAAACTGCATACCCTGATTGTTATTCAGGCCAAATTTGGTTATCAGTTTCAGGGAAGAAGATTTTTGAAATTATTGGTGGAAGAACAACGGACGCAAAGTGATGACAAAAGCTCATGCCAGATGAGATAAAAATAATATCATTGTATGGAAAAGGGGTACCAATCTCTCGAACCAAGCCTCTGGATCCGCTGAGATTATTTGCTATGCGTGTAGTCATCTTGAAACAAATTCCACCCAAGCAGTGATATAGGTGGTCTTGAACTCGATATATATGAGTACTAGTATTATGCTCAATGTTCGAAGTATCAATTTTATTATCCCCGCACTTTCGAAGAAAGTTCGTGGATATTATTATACCCTCCGTATGTCTGTTCGTCTGTCACACTTTCCTTGTGACTCAAACTCCTCCTACAATTTTGGGTTTAGGGATTTAATGTTGTTGAAGAATTGTTACATATAGTCTGTACATGCACAATAAGCTTTCGGATTTTTGATATTACTCTTGTTGCAAACAAGAAGCCCCAAGATGTAAATTTTTACACATGTGGCATGTGACACAAACTCCTTCTACATTTATGGATTTAGGGATTTAATTTTGATGTAGGATTGTTGCATATAGTCTGTAGATACGTAATAAGCTTTCGGATTTTTTATTTTTATCTTTGTACAAACAAGAGGCCACAAGATGTTGATTTTGACAAAGGCCCAAAGATGTGGATTTTGACACATGTGGCATGTGACACAAACTCCTACATTTTAAATCTTTATGCAGAAGTGTTGTATATAGTCTGTAGATTTGCAACAAGCTTTCGGAATTTCGATTCCGGTTCCAAAATGGTAAATTTCCTGAAAATGTCAAAGATTAATATTTCTTAGATTTGAGCATGTAATTATATATTGTAGCAAGTGTTTGGTAGAAAACAAAATATTGAATAATTTGAATTCTAAAATGCGATTTCTTTTTGTAAAAATAAGGACTGAACAATTATGAGGGGGTAAAACTGTTTTCTGTGTCAAACAGGGAGTGAGGGGATAGCTGTCGTTTCCGACAACCTCTAGTTATAAAATTATTTCTTAGTCACCATATGGTATATCGATCTACGTTTTAAATAGCAAACCCTGACAGTACGTGTAAGAAATCAAAGTATTCGCGTAATGCTTTGTCGAAATAGGAAGATAGAACCGGCATAAACACAGGCATGTATAACTCCTAAATAAGATATTTTTGTGTTTCAATGCGCGTGAAATTGTTTGACAACCAGCACACTGAAAGAGTTTCTACAAGAACTTCAGAGACAGACTTGGGGAAAACTTACAAAGTAATGAGAGAAGAGATAAAAGTTACACAATATTTTACAAAATGATAGGGAGAGAATTACACTAGACCATAACCCATGTGTTAATTCCAAATATTTAATTTTTATATAAGTCATACCAAGATAACACTGACACTACAGTAAAAGAGTTGTTCCATTACCGTTTTTGTAGTCTAATTTGGATTTAATTATGACCTTGTAGAATAAACCTTACCCCCGGGATCCTGCCTCCCGACAGGAATAAATGGCATCAACGGTGTATATATCTTCATTGGGTCTGAATGGGGTCCATTAAACGAAATCTCGTCAATTTTTCTCCACTTTCCCGTTTCACGGACAGGAAAATATTTAACAAGACTCTTCAAGAGTCCGCTTTTTCCCGTTTCACAGGATATATTTGCAGCGGTTCCCGCTTCACGCTGAACATCCTTTCCAATTTTAACTTGCACTTTTTGCCAAGATCCGTTTCCAGCTCGCTTAAAAAGGCCAATCCCACTTCCCGCTTAAATATACCTATTGGGACCCACCTTCGTGTACCATACCTTTTAAAGCTAGAAACATTATCTTTGAATAAAGTACAAATCTACATATAGATAACGGACACATGAATGTATATATTTTTGAATCTAGATGTATCATAGTTTATNAAAAAAAAATGATAATAATAAAGAAAGAAAACAAACAAACAAAAGTACACACAAAGGTAAATTAGTCTTCGTGTTCCCTGTCCACCCTAGCCCTCCCGTTTAACTTAAATCAAGGTCAAAACTGAAATATTCTTCACAGGCACGGTGACAAACGGGTCTGCAGATTACTGATAACAACAGCCTATAGCTCGTAAGCCGGAAATGATAATATTTAAAAGTTTTGTATTTTAGTTAAATTCGAAAACTCGAAACTTTTAAAGAGCGAAATACTCAAAAATAAAAGCTCAGATTACATATTTCAAATGTCCAAAATGTAAAAGTTTAAAATTTTAATAATTCGGGGGGAAAGGGCCAGCCATGCGATAAAGGGTGTGTGATAAAGGCTTAGCCATGCGATAAGGATATGCGATAAAGGGTATGACGTCAAAGTGTAAATGTGGAACTGTATCACATATTCAAAACGTCTGTATTTATTACTAAACATATGAAAAATGGATCAACGTTTTGAATATGTTATACAGTGCAAGACGTTCAGTCCATATTCACACTATGACGTCATACCCTATATATATATTTATTAAGAACTACCCCTTTTCAACGGGGGCAAACGACAGCGGGGCACCATCGTTTGCGTCTAAGTACATATTTACAAATACAATATAAATTAAAACAATATTGCTTTAAAAGTTCATATTAAAAGTCTGTATACATTACTATGCGTGAGTAGTATATATGTGGTTTTCAAGTCGTATTTGTCGAGGTGCCTGTCGAGGTGCTATTGTAGTAATATTATATTAATGCCTTTGTATTTGTCGAGGCGCTGTCGAGGTGCAGTCGAGGTGCTCTGAGTGTTGACCTTTGGCCTTGCCATATGTGTTTCGCCTTTAGCTTTTGTCTGCCCTAACCCTAACATTAAAACCTACCTTTTAGTTGTAGTGTTGTTAGATCATTAGTAATGTTGTTTGTATTCTAATTTACAGCGACTAATACTGTAACCCACCTATTTGTTCTGTAGTGTCTACCATCAGGTCATAACCCTAACCTTAGTTGCTTTAACAAACACTGTTTTAATGTAATGCTTCAAAACTTTTTTTTTCTAATTAAAGATTACGCTTTCCCTTTTCCATAACCATAACCGAAGCTGGTATAGTAAACAGTTACTTTTTACTCAGTTAAATAATAAGCTTTATTTTTAACCTTTGCAGTAGTCGAAGTGCTCTCTTTGCTTTTACTTTCAATGCTTTGTTTTTTGTTTAAGTGGATTTCTTCCAAGACATTTCATTTTTCTATTATCTTACCTTTGATATGGCTTTATTGTGTAATATATTTTTGAATTTATTGATCTGTTCTAGTACAGTCTATCGATAATCATTTATTTCCCTTACCCTAACTCGTTTGTATTGTAAACTTTACTTTTACTTTGTCTGGTGATTTGATTGGAGTTTTTATCTGAAGTCTCTCTTTATATATTACAGTTCTAGTGTCACTTTAGCTTGAGTTTGTAATTTTGTGGTATAGGAAGACCCTTTTCCTTTGTGAAAAGAAGAGCGTTTCTTTTAAAGTGATAGCAAGTTATTATATAGGATCACAAATTCTAAGTTCTTGGAGGTCACTCTGCGTTTTCCAGGCTTGTGACTGGCTATCCAATAGGATAGGCCACATTACCCTCCCTCCGTCCCATTTGTTTTTAAGCTATAGGTAGTGCTCTAATTTTGTTGACGTAGAATGTTACATTAGTAAGCAGATGTATAGTCCATTTCGTGTTCGGTCTCTGTTGTCTAATGTATTCCAAAAGATCTTGTCGGTCTACTTCATCGATGAGCTCATGCACATCATTTGTATCCCTAATAAGCATCGGCGCGTCAAAATATCTACTGTTATTCTGACTGGAGTGGAAATATCGTTGTTCATCTGTCTCTATATTTCGCAATATAAATCCAAAGGACATGTTCATCTTGTAGGCTGAAGGCTGTTGCTCAAAGATCTGCCATATTTTATCTGGAATATTGGGCAGAGAGCTGTCGTCCAAAACAAAGTTGAATCGATCTTGTATGAGGTTTCCAGTATGTTGTTCGGTTCG
>MJUU01016729.1:80387-97033 GCA_002080025.1 Modiolus philippinarum | reverse complement strand
GACAGTGCTTTTGCTCTTTCAAAAAAGTCACTGTATGTACTGCACGCTCTACAGTAACGAATTAATTGTGAGATATTACTCCATATGCTGGGGATGCAGGTATATTGCTGCAGAGAAAGGGAAAGTTCACAATTTGAAAGTCAAAATCATCACGTTTGTCATATAATCTAGATTTCAGACGTCCATGTTCGTCAATGTATAACAATGCCAAGATATGAAGCAGAATCGGGTGTATCGGTTGTCTCTTTAATTTCAAGTTCATTGGGGTAGATACGATGTAAATATTCTTAAAATCTTGGGTTATTAAGAGAATGTACATCGTCTATATATCTGAAGCTTAAATTAAAAGTCTGTGCTAGTTGTTTTTGTTTCTGTTGTATCAGCCCTTGTAAAAACTTTGCTTTATGCGAAAAAAGGAAAAGGTCAGCTAAAAGTGGCGCACAATTTGTTCCCATAGGAATCCCTATTGTCTGTTGAAAAACACGGCCTCCACATTCAACAAAAATGTTGTCGATCAAAAATTCAAGCATCTTAATCACGTCATTTTCACTGTATTTTTTGGTTGACTCAGTGTGTTTTTTTTACAAAATATGTTTTATCTTTTCCTATTACCAGATAGGACTACCTGTGTCCTCCGTTTTTGGTACAGAAACATTGATGTATCAGATCGGAAATTACCGTTTTAAGTTTATTATGGGGAAGAGTTGTATAAAGGGTAGAAAAATCAAAAATTTGAATGCTATTGCAGTATGCGAGACTGTTTGAGGAGAGCTGTTTAAGGAGATCTTTGGAATTTTTAAAAATCCACATCTGATTCACGCCGCTCGTGGAATAGGCTTTTTCGCAGTAGCTTTTTTAGACCATCTCTAACTGCAGTCATTTAAGTGGTAAGGAGTTTGGATAATGGCTTAGTGGTGCATCTGGCAGATCCTGCAATGAATCTCTGTTTGTAGGGATTCTTGTGAAGCTTAGGCACCAAGGAAATATAAGGGAGATAACTGTTATTCTCATCAACTTTGATACCGAATGATGCTAACACAGAAGTGTGATTTGTGATTATCTCGTCCCTTGATAATGTAGTTGGGGAATAAGTAGGATTGCCAGATGAAGTGTCAATACCCATCTCCTTAACAAGACAGTCTAAATAGTGTTTCTTGCATACAAACACAATATTGTTAGAAGCTCTGTCTGCAGGTACTATGACGTATTTTTCCTGGAGGTTTGTCAATGTTTTAGTAACAAGAGGATCATCAAATATGCTGGGCGTTCTAGTTTTCATAGATGTTTCAAGCGCCGGATACGATTCATGACTTAATCGACCTGATCCAGTCTGACAATGTCTCCACATCTTCTTTTTCTTTCTTCGCCCACATTCTGGCATAGTCTTCAACTGCATCCATCATAATTTTTTGGTTATACTTCCAGTTGATGTGTTGGGGTTCACGGAATTTTGGACCTTTTGAAAAAATATCTCGTAAGTTTTGGTGTCCAACGATATCTAGGTCACCCGTTATCACGTGTCAAGCGGGACTATAGTTGAATGGGGAAGAAGAGCAGGTGCAATCAGGCGGTTTGGCTTTAAAGTCATCAATCTGGAAATCACGCAATACCCGTTTGTGATTGAAAATAGTGGTTGCAATAGATTTAGTGTAGGAATAAGAGATTAGTGGAACAGATTGGTCTTTGAAGTAAGGAGGAATGCTAGATTTCACTGTTTTGTTGTGCAGAATGTTGGAGAGATTAATGGCATCTAGGCCTTTGTTAGCAAACTGAATTTTAAGAAATGATCGGTTTTCAGGTTTATTTGCAGAAGTTGTAACAGGTTTGAACAGTCTGTGATTGGCGATGTCCATATTCCAGAGAATGCCAGTCAGTCACAGTTGAATCTAAACATACTTTGTAAAACGAATGAAGTTTCGAAAGTGGCAAGGAATACAATTTTGTACGAATGTGATGAATACCTAGTGGCATTTTCATAAATGGAAGGAGACCATTAATTGAAAGTTATGTAGATGTGGGGCGGTATAATGCCTATGTCCATGACTACGTGGTCTTCGCTGGCTTCCATTAAGGATATTCATCACATTCACAGAACTGCATCCTGGGCTTTAAAGATTACTTACACAACTGCACACTATTGCAATGGAAGGGGAAATTTGGTATGCCATTAAACCGGTTTAACCCACTATTTCTTTTGAAATGCCGGTACCAATTGCGGTTGACAGTTTTTTTTGGGTCCCTTTTGGTCTCTGTGTTGTCTTTATTTCACTATTTTATTTGTAGTTTTGTGTTTGTCGCTGATGTTTATCTCCCCCTCCATCGTAGTTTTGTCCTTAGCTATATTTGATATTTATGATTATTCGGATTTCGTTTGGTTTTATGCATTTTAAACATTTGTTGAATATGGATTTCCTTTCTTTGGGTTCTAGTGCTGCTGATGAGGAATTAATTTCCGAAATGGCCATACAGCTCATTAAAATTATTGCAGTTGGAGTTAACATATGTGTTATGGTCTCATGTTCATTTACTCCATATCCTTTCGTAAAATATTTATGATACAGAATGATTTTTTTCAAACTTTTACCTTGGTCTTGTTTCAGGATTAGAGAAGTAACATGAACCATGAATTTTTATTGATTTTATCTTAGGGTAAGAGAATGATATTTACAAATCAGCCACCCAACAGATCTTCAATAACCTCATTTTATCATCCCAATAGCAATTGCTGTTGAGTTGCTACCGGACACTATCACAATGGATTGGGATGTTTGGCGCGTTATAAAACCGGTTTAACCCACCATTTCTTTTGAAATGCCTGTACCAAGTCAGAACCACTGCGGTCAACAATTTTGCCGGTGGTTTCCATCTGATTTGTCTTTTTGTCTCTCGGCTTTTGACAACTCTGTTCGGTTATTTTATTATTACCCCACTTGAAATAGTCACGAATTAAATATGGACATATATCTAAATAGCTGATTATTTAAAATAGTGATACGTTGTTTACGTTTGTCTTTTCTCTTTCCCCTTCGTTTTTTATAGCCAATAATCTTGTGCAGGTCACTTTTGGACTGTGAGTGTATTTGTCGGCCATTGTAGGCATTTGATGATATTTTTCCTTTTTTAATTAGACGATTTTTCATGTAGTATCTGACCACAAAATTCCGAAATTTTATTCTTTTCTTCATTACATCGGTTTTGTGTAAGAAATCAAGAAAATTAAATTGGAGCACACATGTTATACAGATATTAAATTATCATCGTTAATAATTCATATTCATTCTTAAAGAAAACGAAGTGAAAGTCATTTTAAATACCAAATCCAATGGTAGAAAGTCATGATTAATTTGATGTGTATTTCTACGACAATCAAAAAGGTAAGACATTCAGCTTTGAAACAGCATTAAAGTTTATTGAATATTCTTAATAAAATAAAACTGAAAGTCCAGAGATGGTTTTCTTTTTATATTTTTTACAAAGTCTAAATTGTTTTAAGCGGATAGACCTGGAGTATGGGGAGATAACTCTTTTTTCACTTTCATAATACTTAAATAAATAGCACCATTGTGATTAGTATATTAAGAATTATTGAAATTTCAAAATTGAAATATTATTTCAAAAATCAAATAAATATTCTTTCTGTAATTCAAATCACTACCCAACATCCAGTTGTTCATTACATGCACGTTAATTCAACATTTGATGCAATGATAGTTAAAAAATGAAAAATATTAAACTTTCAAGGGAGGTAATTCTTATTGATTTTTGCCTACTTTACTGTCAAGTTTGAAAAAAATGCAAAGGTAGATTTTTTTTAAACTAGAGTATATCTTGCATATACCAATCTCCCCTTTATTCTCATTTTTTGGTGAAAATCAAAATACTAAACTTTTTTACAAGAAGTGTTGAAATCTGATAAAATTTGGTGATTTTTTCGCTCTATATTTCTCAAATAACCCATGTATTTCAGTTCAAACTATTGAAATATATTTTTCTAATTACTTGGTACTTTCACACTTGTTTATACTATAGAATTTTGCATTTGGGATAATTTTTCATATCAAATACAATTTCAGAGCCTATTTTATGCTTGAGAATCAATTCTGCATCGGACCAAATAATATGAGCAAACCCACTATCTTTGATGACTACTAGATACAAATGGGACCGGTAAAAAATGCTCAAAGTTTATTTGGACATCTACATTTTAAATGCTGTAAATGATAATTTTTTTTAGGCTTACCTAGGTGCACTCCCTTAAATATATCTATTTTGCTCACAAAATGCAAAACAGATACGATACAAGGTATACCAGGATAAAAGAGTCTTTTCAATGATTGTAAGACATAAGACACAAGTTGTCGAAATTGCAGTCTGTGGGAACTAAAATCAATATTTACTTTGGTTTTTATCATGTAACTAAATTTGACAAAGCCAAGAACTAGAGGCTCAGAGACTGAGCCTGTATCGCTCACCTCACAACATGCTTCTATGCTATATGCAAGACCAAAAATGATGTTTTTTACGAATGGGATTCAATGTTTAGCTATGATTAGCACCCGTGTTTTTTTGTCTGATCCTATTGAAATGAGTACCGGGTAATTTTTGGAAAGGACGTTCTATACATTTAGTTACGTTTGCTTGATTAGTTTCAGCGAAGATGATGAAACAGATGGTTTTCTCACACCAGGCTTCAATGTTTAACTATGTTCTGCACTGGAGGCCATTTTTTTTGTTGGATCAAAATGAAATGAGCAATTTTTGTAAAGTACCTTCCGTATATCATTCCTGTACAGTTGGGTTGAATTTGCTTCAGTGGTTGAAAATGTGATTTTCCCGTAGTGTCCTATGTTAAACTATATTTTGTGCTGGCGGACACGTTTTTTATCGGATCGGAACGAAATGAGCAAAGTTTGTTACGGACCTTTAGTACATCATACCTGAGAAGTTCAGATGAATTTGCTACAGTGGTTTCAGAGGAGGAGATGAAAAGTAGCCCATAGGGTCCAATGTTAAACTATATTCCGCGCTGGCGGCCATGTTTTTATCGGATCAAAACAAATGAGCAATCGTTGTAAAGGACCTTTAGTACATCATTCCTGTAAAGTTTGGTTGAATTTGCTGCAGTGGTTTAAGAGGACAAGATGAAAATGTGATTTCCCCATAGGATCCAATATAAAACTATGTTCCGTGCTGGCATCCATGTTTTTTTTTTATCAGATTGAAAGGAATGAGCAAAGTTTGTTAAGGACCTTAAGTACATCCTTCCTGTAAAGTTTGGTTGAATTCGCTTCAATCGTTTCAGAGGAGCAGATGAAAATGTGAGTTTCCCATAGGGTCCAATGTTAAACACAAGTTCCTCGCTGGCGGCCATGTTTTTTATTGGATCGGAAAGAAATGAGCCATTTTTGTAAAGGACCTTTCATACATCATTCCTGTAAAGTTTGGTTGAATTTGCTTCAGTGGTTTCAGAGGAGAAGATGAAAATGTGAAAAGTTTAACGGACGGACGACGGACGCCAAGTGATGGCAATAGCTCACTCTAACCCTTTGGGTCGGGTGAGCTAAATAGAGAGAGAGAGAGAGAGAGAGAGAGAGAGAGAGAGGCGGCTTTACAGTGTACTAGTAAGTGGATGATAGTGATGATGATAATGCATGTGTATGTGTTTCATGTTTAGACCAGTATAACTCTTGCTGACGAAAAATCCTTCATCGTTGTTAATTTCAAGAAAAAGATATAACAATGGTACTAAGCTTTTACTTTCCACAGTCTTTACTTCAGTTTTTTTTTTTTGAGTAAATGTTCTTTATTTTCCTTTGTTTTATCTGGTATATTGGTTTTAATGTGTTTGCAGGGTATTCATTTCATATTTATAGAATTTGGTGAGATTGATTTTTCAAAATATGAAATAAAATTTCGGGGTAACCGTTCGTTTTAGCGCAAAAACCCGAATCAAAGCTGGTAGAAAAGATGACTTAATCAAACTATTTGTTCAAACACGGTAGAAGAATAAATGTTTGCATAATATGTTTTAATTTCTGTGTGTTTAAGGGGATACTTATTGTCAAAATCTTTAATTAAGAGTATGTATATGGAAGACTTTCTTTCATGTGTCTCTGTTCGAATTGTGAATTAGAATGTTGCTGTCTAAGTTGAATGACTTCAGTGTCTCTCATTATCTTTATAACTCAGGGCCTTGACATACAATTGTTAATAGCAAACAAACAAGTAATGTTTTATTAATGGAGCATAATTGACTGTCTTCATGTTGAAAATGTCGTTGGATATCTGGAAAAGAAAATTTGATTGATATAATACTATTTTTCAGGGAAAAATGAGCTGAAAGTGGCCTCTTGAAGCAAATATGAATTATGCACAAGACAAAAACGCAAGAACAAAAGCAGAAAAATCATGCAGATTGTATTTTTCCTTTGCTGTTCTTCTATTTGACACATAATTTCTTTCGGATCTGAAAGACATCCATCGATTTGTTTTATTAATTTCTGAAGGAGCGAAAGTAACAACGGCTGAACAACGGCTGAACATATCCCTGACTCAGCAGTTTTTGTGACAGTACTCTTGCTCTTTCCAAAAAAGTCACTGTATGAACTGCAAGCTCTACAGTAACGAATTAACTGTGAAATAAACACTCCATATGCTTTAGAGATAGGTCTCTTGCTTCTTACAAGGGGAAAGTTGACAATTGGGAAGACAAAATCATCACTTTAGCCATATAACCTAGATTACACAACTGTTAAAGTGATCAAGCGGTTAAAAGGCAAAAAAAGTTGTTTTTTTTTCTACAGATAACCGATTAAGATCTAGGATGGTAACATATTAATATAATCGGCCCTTTACCAAGCATTATACAAAGCAATTGTTGTCTTTAGGTCACACAACCTAATTAGATGAGTAATGCATCTAAACTAAGCTATGTAGATTTGAAAAAAAATCGCACAAGCTCAAACGAGTTACACGTTTAAAAACACTACCTTCTGCATGAATGCCTGCTAGTTGTTGTCAAAATGCACCAAAGTGCCATTTTGCAAAACTAAAGTCAAAAGGGATGGGGGGTCAAAATATCATTTTTAACTATTTAAATACCCTCTTCTTTTAGATTACAGACAGTTAATTTTGTATGCATTCTAACCATGAGGCGAGCCATATTTCTAAAATGGCACAATCTTTTACGAGAAGAAATTTCGCATCCTTGAAATACTCTTAAATCCAAATAAATATTAAACCGCCAAGAAAATTGTCATCTGTTTTTTCCTGTACCAATCATAAACATAATTTTCATATGTGACTCTAAATTCATCTAAGTGAAAGTAACAACAGAAATATGAACTATTGAACGTAAGATATTTTATAACTTTCTCTACAAGAAAAGTCAATTTAAAACTTCAAAGACTTATTGTAGACATACTATAATACAAAAAAATGCTGGGAAAAAACATGAATAGTATGTTCTGTTCTTAGCTGATTTTGCCTTTCCTTTTTAGATCAGATTGGTAATTTGTTCTTTGTCAGCTTTGACACATATTTCGGTTCATGGATTTCCAAATGGTTTGATTTGATCTGCACTGAAAAGAAAACAAATTGTCGAAATGCACATATGCAGAAACAAACTTCACAGTAATGTCTGTATTTTGTTATTTGCACTAGAAAAAAGAGGGGGTGTAAACAACTATGACACAATGTTAAGGGAACCATTCAGATTTGTCAATCCTTGGAGTGCTGTTTACTCAGGGGTTATACCATGGAAAACAATAAGATTGACATATCTGGATGATTCATGCCATCAGAGGTGTTTCTCTCATATTTTAAACAATTGAGACTGATTTTGCAAAAAATATAAATGTTGTCTTTTCCAGTCATATTAAGAGTTTGTCAAAACATCAGGATGAAATCCCTGGACTTTTACATTTGATAGATTTTGAAAAGGCTTTTGATTTTGTTGAGTGGTCATTTATTGAAAAAAACTCTAAACTTTTATGGATTTGGGCCAACATTATGTAAATGGGTCAATTGTTTGTACTGTGACATAACAAGTACAGTTGGCAATAATGGTCACCTGTCAACTTTCTTCTCTTTGGAGAGGGGGATTAGACAAGGGATCCATTATCACCTTATTTATTTATTTTAGTTCTTGAGCTACTTATCTCAGCACTAAAGAATGATCCAAATATAGGGGGAATGAATATAAATGACTCAGAATATCTGCTAAGTCAATATGCAGATGACTCATCTCTGACACTAGATGACGACCCAAAATCTCTTGAAAGTGCTTTGTTTATATTTGATCGTTTCTCTGAATGTGCTGGATTAAGAGTAAACCTGGAAAAAGCAGAAGCAATATGGATTGGATCCAAATTGGGTTCAAATGACCGTTTTTTACCTGAAAGAAAATTATTTTGGAATAACTCGGGAAAATTTAAAATGTTGGGGGAATTAATGTTTATCTGTATGATAATGATAAGACTCTGTGCAATTTCATAGACAAGACTTTTAAAGTTAGGAATATATTGAATGTTTGGGGATACAGAGATTTAACATATATAGGTAAAGTAACAGTTATAAAAACTTTTGCTTTACCAATTCTGGTTCAATGATTGACGGTTCTGCCAAACCCACCAGATTATATTTTTCAAGAAATACAAGACATTTTTTACAAATTTATATAGGATAATAAACCTGATAAGATTAAGACAAGTGTTATGATAAATGATTTTGAAAATGGTGGGTTAAAGGTTCCACATATCCAGTCATTCTGCTATTCATTGAAAATGTCATGGTTAAGTAAATTAATTGATCCCTTAAACCACTCAGCATGGAAAACTTTATTATTGAGTACTTTAGAAAAATATGGTGGTTATCAAGTCCTATTTGTGGAAAAAGAGGGTTTAAGATGGATCTCTAGAAAATTAAACTGCTGTGGGAAAAATATTTATATTAATTTTTCAGTTACAAAATACAAGTGATATTTTATCGCAACCTTCGTGGTTAAATAAGAATATTACTGTAAATGAGGCCATGAGCATTAATACAAACTATTGCAAAAATGGGGTATTTTTCATAAATGATTTATTATCAGATAATGGAACTTTTTTTTAATTTTACAGAGTTCTTGGAAAGACATGAAGGTAATCTTTCAACAAATTTTATCGAATTCTATGGCATTCTCAATGCAATTCCGGTTGACTGGAATAGAAATGTGGTAGGAAAACAAAAACTTGATACTGTAAATAATAGTTTTGTTGAAAAATTGAAACAATTAAAAAAACCTAGTAAATATTTTTATAAAACCAATCTTGGGGTGATAAAAGACAAACCCAAATCTCCCCAAGATAAATGGAATCATGTATTTGATTTAAATATCGAAAATTGGGAAGACATTTTTCTTTGCCCTTTTCTATAACACGAAATACACTTTTGCAAAATTTTCAGTTCAGGTTATTGCATAGAATACTTTCTACTAATACCTTTCTGTTCAAATGTAAATTAAAGGAAACAGAACAATGTCCTTTTTGTTTTGAAACACCAGAGACATTAATACACTTATTTTGGAATGTTATCATACAAAAAATTTCTGGTTGTCCATTCGCAGCCTTTTTGAAAGACATAATTTATTATGGATGTAAATGTTTCAAACATAGTTTTTGGAATGGCAGCGAATGAGGAACAGAATAACACCATCCAAAATGTCTTTCTTATTTTAAAATATTATATTTATGTATGTAGATGCAAAAATTCTATACCTCACACTAGAGGGGGTGTAGAGTTTTTGAAATACTACATGCATATTGAAAAGTTTTCAAGTTATTAATTGACAGCTTCACAAAGTAGTTTCATCCGTAAAAAATGGTTGCCGCTTGAAGCTCTTCTCAGCAGCTGAGTGCAGTGGTTAATGTTTATATTTTATGTTTATATTTTATCATATAAATAATATTTATAGTTTCTCCAGTTCTCAATGTCCTCATGTGACACATTTTTTTATATATGTTTGTGTGTTGTTTTGTACCTGTATACATGTATGGAATAAAAAAGATAACAGGGAACACCTACAATGGCCGAAAAACATAGCCACATGCCAGAAAGTAAATAGGAACTGCACAAGAAAAAACCCACAACAAAAATACAAAAGACAAACATAAACAACGATAGGAACTCGGGACAGCCGGACTTGGTACCGGCACTAGCAAAAGCCAGCGGTAGGGTTAAACCGGTTTATGGGTACCCAAACCTCCCCTTTCTCTGTCCCGTTTCCCTATCGTAGAATAAACATACGAATAAAACCCATACAGGTAGACTACCAACTCCATGACCACAATCTAGAAAAGAAAAATGGGGGGACAAAACGTAATTTTGAAAGATGGGTCAAAGAGTGCTCGCCGCTAAACTGCCGGCTAGCTCGAGGAGCCTAGTCCGCTGGTAAAACACTGTCGCACTACGGAAGGAAAATCAAATTCAAAACTCCCAATGGGTTTGGTAAAGAATCGTCATGTATTTCAGTAGACATCGGCAGTATCAGTGAGAGGCCAGTATATGTGTAAAATCCTCAGGTCACTGGATCCCAAAGCTAATTTAACGGACACGTGCAGAATATCCTGTCGATATCCCCTATTGCGTAAAGAATGTAAGTTACGTCCCAGTTTTTCTGGATTTTTAATCAGTTTCTGGCATTTTTTAACAACATTTCCGTAAAATCGAGGATGGGAAATGCCCTTAGAAATAAGCTGTTTGCGAGTGACATTATATTTAGAAGTCAGATGTTCATATCTTCGATAAAACTTTTTAAATGTATTTAGCAATTTATGAAATCTGTAACCTTGCTGCAAAAGTTTTGAAGTAATAGTAAGGTTACGTTCATTGAAGTCGTCAAGAGTAGAACAAACGCGTGCGAATCGTACCAGTTGAGAAATATAAACTCCGTAGAATGGGGCTAGAGGAACGTCGCCGTCAAGAAAAGGGAAATTAGTAATACTGAAATCAAAATCATCCCTTTTATCGTAAATTTTAGTTTTTATTTTACCAGAGTCAACGATGATAGTTAGATCCAGAAAAGGGCAATTCTTAGAATCATTATTAGCTTTATTAAGTTTCAGTTGTTGTGGGTAAATGATGTATGTGCATTTGTAATGTTTTGTCTTCATTAATGTGTTTATATACAATGATATAATGTACTAGTACCAATTGCAAAAATAAAGAATTACAAAAAAAAGAGTTTGTCAAACCATCAGATTCTTTTTTAGCTACATAACTGGTTTCATCTTTTCAAATCTTCTGTAATTTTATTCGTTTTTTAAATAAACATTATGAAATGCAGCAAGTATTCGAATAAATGCTAGAACATTATTGGAAACTGAGTTGGATGTTACTTTTTGGCCAAATATGTTTCAGTTAACAGACATTTGGAAGCCCTTTAAATTTAAGAAATCTATTACACCCTTCAACTCACTTTTGGAATAATATCAATGATGGGCATAGCACACTGAATGGCTTTTCAGGGAACTAGCCATAGCCTTTTTTCAGTGATATGTTTTTAAAACTGATGTTCTAAAAGTGATCACGCTTTAGTTTAATTGGATCTTGCTCTATTATTCCTGTTGTCGTCAATGGAAAAAGAAGCCGAAGAATGGTACATTGATTAAAGCAGTCGTAGCTCTTTTCTTAGACTATGCAAATTGCGTACGACCACATAGGCAAAACAAAACCTACGCAAAAGCAGAAAAGGGAAAATCAAATCTATAATTAAAATAAAAAAACAGGGAAAGATATAGCGAACACAAATGGAGACAACATTGCATAATCAAGATATGCATATTCAAGAATAAAATATCACTGACATTAAAGACTTAAAGATTGGAAATCAAAATACTGTCATCATCTGTTGCATAAGTAATTCTATAAAAAAATTTTCGATTAATCTATTAGAAGTTATGCATGCTTTGTTACAAGTCGACAAAAAAAAATAAAATCATAAGTTTCGAACCAACAATAAATATAAAAACTCGCAAGAATCTTCCTATACATCAACTGTTTATTCAAGTGATTGTATTTTGCCAGAAGTGATTCAATAGTTATGTGTTGTCATTCACAAACCAACAAACAAATTTCCCCTTCATACTTTTTTTCTTTATATAAAAAGACCCTTTTCGTTTTCAAAATGAATGACATCATAGGCGTAGTTTTGTTATATTAAGTGATAAAGACTACCAGAGTAAATTCATATGCTTTCGCGCCAGATGCCTAATGACATTGCTACAGTGTAACGTAGCCAATAAAGAAAAAAAAACGATCAGTCATCCGTCATCCTTTCGTCAGGGATCAGTCAGCGGTCAGTCAGCTATCAGTTAATTAACGCGACGACTTGTTATTTGTCCAACCCGTAAATTGACGTGAAACGTGATGGATGACGAGAAGCCTATTCCTCAAGGCCTATTCGTCCAACTCGCGTCCCGATTCGTCCATATATCACGTGATATCTCGGGTAAAAGATTGTGCGAATTATAGATTCGTTTCGATCAGTGTATACACGATCGATACATCATCGCAACAGATTCATCCTTTTGCTATTAATAAATACATATCTGCTATTGATATTTTATCATATTTTTTTTCCTTTTCATGTTTTTAATAAAACAACGGCAGTAGAATACCGAAGGAACAAAGCACAAAATTACACAAATCAAAGTCCAGAGACAAGGCAAAAGCAACAACACCAAAAGACGGAAGACCAAAGACACCACATGCCCACAAAACACACGAACATTACATATACAACACAAAAAACTAAAGCACAGTGTGAACTCTCAATAAACAAGAGTGAAATCAGGTGCCCCGGAAGGGTAAACATGTCTTGCTCTGTGCACAGCACCCGTCACACTGTCAGTAGGACAATCCGGGGTAAAGTCAAAACCGGTAATGTCAAATCAGGGAAGACGCGAATCTAGCTGAAAATGTCAGTTTTTATTTGTGACACTGACATTTCATATCTATCTGTGAGGTCGTGGTGACGGCCATAGAATTTCTGAAGGGACGAAAGTAACAAAGGCTGAACATATCCCTGACTCAGCAGTTTTTTGTGACAGTGCTCTTGCTCTTTCCACAAAGTCACTGTATGTACTGCACGCTCTACAGTAACGAATTAATTGTGAAATATAGACTCCATATGCTGGGGATGCAGGTATATTGCTGCAGAAAAAGGGAAAGTTCACAATTGGAAAGTCAAAATCATCACGTTTGTCATGTAATCTAGATTTCAGACGTCCATGTTCGTCAATGTACAACAAAAGGTCAAGGTATGAAGCAGAATCCGTTGTCTCTTTAATTTTAAGTTCACTGGGGTATTGAAAAGAAACTTAATGATAAAGTTACAAAATTTCAAAATGAAATGCAAGAAAAGGTGGAAGCCCTTACCATAGAAAATGAAAACTTAAAAAAGAGCCTTGAACTTAATAAAGCCAGTTTGACAACTTTGAAAAAAGAAATGGTAGAAACAAAAAAAAAAATAGTGAAAGAGAACAGTGTCAGTAGTAACTACAATGAACAATACTCAAGAAAAAACAACATAAAAGTTTTCAACTTTCCCAAGAGGGAAAATCAAGATCTTCGAAAAGATTTTATAACTATGGTGAAAAATGATCTTAAAGTTGAACTGAATGAGAGAGATGTTGTAGCAATTCACAGATTACCAGCTGAACGTGAACCTAGACCAGTAATAGTAAAACTTTTTAACAGTGATGTGAAAAGAAGCTTAATGAGAGTAAGACGGGATTTGAAAAATAAAGTTAAATTTGTGGATGATGTAACTAGAAGAAATATGGTATTGATCAATAGACTTGAAGATACAGGTCGCTTTGAGTCTGTGTGGTATTTTAATTGTGGCGTGTACGACAGAACTCCTAATGGACTCCAGCTCAAATTTGGTTTATATGACGATATTGAACTGAGATTGAGGCAAGGGAAATAACTCTAACTAAATTTTTATATTGTAAAACTGATGTAACTGTTCTTTTTTCAAATATACTTAACTAGGTTTTGTGAACAACAACTGTTTTGCAAAAAATTGAAGAATCTGCATTTATATACAGAATATCTTCCATTTTGATACCAATTTGTTTTTTAATTCTTCTTCGCTTTACTAAAGAAACTTGCCTATCCTATATATGTATATTTATTTCTAGTTTACTCCTTTTCAAACAATATTACCTGATGAAATTTTGTATCAATGCTTACACATAGTGTTCCATATACAGTGTGTTTATTAACTCTTTGATATGGGATCTGTAAAACTATTAACAGTGAACTGCCAAGGTCTTGGGGATCATGGCAAGAGAAGAGATGTGCTTAACTTTCTTAAAACCAAAAATATAGCTTGTATTGCTTACAAGACACACATTTTGTTTCTGAAAATGAGTCTGTTACAATGTATAAGATCTGTTTGGGGATATGACTGTTTCTTTTCATCCCTATCCTCAAATTCAAGAGGTGTAGCAATTTTGGTAAATAATAATTTTGAATTCAAAATATATAAAGAAAAAAAAAGATATAAATGGTAACTACTTAGCATTAGATATTAGTATTAATGGTAAAAGACTTACATTATTATCATTATATGGTCCTAATCAAGATATGCCAGAATTTTTTGATAATATAATATCAATTATTGAAGACTTTGGAAATGAAAACTATGTGATTTGTGGAGATTTCAATCTTGTCTTAAATCCAACTATGGATTATCATAACTATTTACATATCAATAATCCAAATGCCAGAATGAAAGTTCTAGAGATTATGGATCAATGGAATCTAATAGACCCATTTAGGGAGATGCACCCAGACTTGAAACGTTTTACTTGGAGAAAAAACACCATTAAAACAATCTAGGTTAGATTTCTTTTTATTACCCGATTCTATGCTTATACATTTAAAAAACTGTAAAATTGAAACAAGCTATAGATCTGACCACTCAATGGTGACTTTAGAATTAGAATTTAATCCATATGTGCGGGGAAAGGGTTTATGGAAGTTCAATAACTCTTTATTGTATGATTCTGAATATATAAACTGTGTAAAGGAAAAGATTATTGATGTTAAAAAGCAATACTGTGCTCCAGTATATAATATAGAAAATTTACACACGGTGGAGGATGAAAATATACAATTGACAATTAATAGCCAACTATTTTTAGAAGTCCTATTAATGGAAATAAGGGGTAAAACAATCTCATATTCTAGTTTTAAGAAAAAACAAAATAATAATAAAGAATCAGAAATATTAAAAGAAATAGAAATAATGGAGTCACAGACAAATATTAATTTTTCAGAATTGGATAATAAAAAGACAGAACTAGAAAAACTAAGAAAAAGAAAAAATGAAGGGTAAACTAATACGCTCAAGGGCCAAATGGATTGAGGAAGGGGAAAAACCAACAAAATATTTTTATGGGCTTGAATCTAGAAATTTTGCAAATAAGATAATCCCTAAAATAGAAAAGGAAGATGGTAATGTTATAACAGACCAATTTGATATTTTGACTGAAACAAAAAATTTTTATGAAGAATTATATTGCTCTAGAGATGATCGGTTGAATACTTATGATTTGAACGACCTTAATGATGATCTTCAAGATCTTTGTTTTAACCGATTATCTGATGAGGAGAAAATTTCTTTAGAAGGAGATATAACTATCAGGGAAGCTAGTGAAGTTTTAAAAATGATAAATCTCCTGGCTCTGATGGTTTTTCTGCAGAGTTCATTAAATTTTTTTGGAGAGACTTGCGTGTGTTTGTAACACATTCATTAAACTATGGGGCAAAAACAGGGGAATTATCTGTGACTCAAAAACAAGGCATAATTACTTGTCTTCCAAAAAACAATAAGCCTAGACATTATTTAAAGAATTGGCGTCCAATTTCTCTTTTAAATACAGTGTATAAAATAGGTTCAGGTGTTATTGCTAGTAGAATTAAAACAGTTTTAGATAAACTAATTGATTTAGACCAAACTGGATTTGTACGTGGGCGTTTCATTGGAGATAATATTACGTTGATCTATGACTTTCTCCAGTATACAGAAGAAAAAGATATACCTGGTTTGCTATTATTAATAGATTTCGAGAAAGCCTTTGACTCAGTATCATGGAATTTTCTGTTTAATGTAATGAAATTTTTTAATTTTGGAAACTCTATTATAAATTGGGTGAAAGTCTTTTATGAAAACATTAACTCTGCCATTATACAGGGTGGAAATTTATCTCAATTTTTTAAGATTGGCCGTGGCTGTAGGCAGGGAGATCCGTTGTCACCATACCTGTTTATTCTGTGTGCAGAAATACTTGCCATCAAAATAAGGGGTAATAAAAATATTTCTGGTATTACAATTTCTGAAGTGAATCATAAATTATCACAATATGCAGATGATACATCATTGATTTTGGACGGGAGTGAAACATCTCTAAATGCAGCCATGAAAGAATTAGATTGGTATGCCAGTGTTTCTGGACTGAAGATAAACTTTGGTAAAACTCAGGTTGTATGGATGGGCAGTAAAAAGTATAGCAAAGATGTGCTTTGCCCAGAAAGAAATTTATCTTGGGGAGAAACAACCTTCAAATTACTGGGAATAAATGTTGACGTTAATCTTG
>MJUU01016729.1:51164-80268 GCA_002080025.1 Modiolus philippinarum | reverse complement strand
TATAATAACATTACCATGTCCAAATAGTGCTGTTGTTAACCAAATAAATGGTCTTATTTATTCTTATATTTGGAACTCACCAATAGGTAGAGTGAAAAAAGATATCTTACAGAAAAATTACGATGAAGGTGGACTGAAAATAATCAATCTTGTTTTATGGCTGCATTAAAATCAACATGGGTTAGAAAAATATTTAATTCTAATAGTACATGGCTTAATATTCTATATTCAACAGTTGACAGAGAAAAAATAATTAAATGTGGAAATGGATATGCCATGTCAATAGAATGTAAAAATATGTTCTGGAAAGATATATTCAATGCATGGAATAATGTAATCGAAAAAGACAAAAATGATAATTGGGAATATTTTGTTGCTAGTCCTTTATGGTGGAATAATAATATTACTATAGGAAACAAACCGGTTTTCTACAAAGATTTTTTTCATAAAGGTATACACTATGTAAGTGATGTAATGAAAAAAGACGGCCATTTTTTATCCAGGTTAGAACTTCAGCAAAAATTTGCAATTGATATTGATACCATGAAGTATAATAGTCTCCTCTCTGCACTCAAAGATGCAAAGAAGTCTTTTGTATATGATAATAAAGATATTTTATGTCCTTTTGTTCCAGTTTATATTAAACTATTTTTAAAAAGTAAAAAAGGCACGAAAGATATGTATTCAGTATTGATAAATAATAATAGTGTGCCTAGCGGACAAAGAAAGTGGCAAGATATAATGAATATTTGTGAACATGAATGGAAAAACATATTTAAACTTCCATTCATAGTCACAAATAATACCAAACTGCAATGGTTACAATATCGAATAAATCATTACATTCTAGCAACAAACCAATACCTGTTCCAAATAAAAATAAAAGATAATGCAAATTGTACTTTTTGTGATGAAAAACTTGAGAGTGTAGAACATTTATTATGGAATTGTGAAAAAGTTCAGAACTTTATAACAGAAATTGATTTTTGGTTAATATCAAATAGTATTAGCATCCCCTTCACCAAGAAGAATTTTTTGATTGGAGATATTTCTGGACGACCAAAGAGTAAACTATTTAATCTGATCTTCCTTAAAATTAAACAATATATATATAATTGTAGATATTTTAGAAAACAGCTATCTTTACAAGCATTTAAACATATTTTTCAAGATTTGTACAATGTTGAAAAATCAATTGCAGTTAGAAACAACAAACTGGAACATTTTAATGAAATATGGAATACTTGTACTGTGTTACTATGAATTTTTTTTTTTTGGTATAAAATACATGGCTTACAGTTCTGTTTTGTCTATATATGTTTTTGTTTATGTTATTAAATGCATTTATTTCCCCTTAAAACAGTTTGTCAGATCCCTGTGGGCGTTGTTTTTGTCTAGATTGCTGCTAGAGTTGCAGGGCCGCAATGCATGCTCTGAGCCTCTGTTGTTGCGGCTCTGCAATACTATCAATCTAGACAAAACGGGGCGATACGCCCTTGGGATTCATATTATTTCATATTTGTTTGAAAATCATGTGGATCTGTTTTGATCTTGATTGTTGCTAGTGTTACAGAGCTACAGCACATGCTCTGAGCCTCTGTTGCTGCAACTCTGTAAAACTATCAATCTAGACAAAACGGTGCATTTATAGAGTTGATATTTGATCCTTATCACATTTGTAGGATAATTGAACTTATCTATTGTTTATATATGGATTTGCTTTTAACTTCTTGTACACTGTATTTGGTATCTGAGGATCTATTATACATAAAATGTTGGTATGTTTATGGTATTGCATATACATAAGTTTCATCAGGATAAAACAATCTTTTTTTTTACTGTTTATTCAGTCATCTCATCTATAGGTTAAAGATAATTAAAATATACAGTACTTTTCCCAACTTATATATACTTCAAAAATTTCATTTAAAAATCTGTATGTTTGTTTATGAAATTGACTTTACTTATGTTTTGTTCGATACATATATCTATTTGTGGTATCATTCTTTGTTATATTCTATAAGGTTATTACTCAAAACAAAATTGATGTTTTAATGAAGATTGTAATTGTACTAACAAATACTAACATCTATGTACTTTATGATACTTTATTGCTGCTAACATTAACGAGGCCGGGATAAGGTACCGGTATTCGATGTTTTAATCTAACAAATGTACAGATTTCAATAAAAAATATGAATTAAAAAAAAAAGTTCACTGGGGTAGATACGATGTAAATATTCTTTGAATCTTGGGTTATTAAGAGAAAGTACATCGTCTATAAATCTGAAGCTGAAATTAAAAGTCTGGGCTTGCTGTTTTTGTTTCTGTTGTATCAGCCCTTGTAAAAACTTTGCTTCATACGAAAATAGGAAAAGGTCAGCGAAAAGTGGCGCACAATTTGTTCCCATAGGAATCCCTATTGTCTGTTGAAAACACGGCCTCCACATTCAACAAAAATGTTGTCGATCAAAACTTCAAGCATCTAAATCACGTCATTTTCACTGTATTTCTTGTTTGACTCAGTGTGGTTCTTTACAAAATATGTTTTATCTTTTACCAGATAGGAATACCTGCGTTCTCCGTTTTTGGTACAGACACATTTATGTATCAGATCGGAAATTACTGTTTTAAGTTTATTATCGGGAAGTGTTGTATAAAGGGTGGAAAAATCAAAAGTTTGAATGCTATTGCAGTATGCGAGACTGTTTGAGGAGAGCTGTTCAAGGAGATCTTTGGAATTTTTAAGAATCCATATCTGATTCCCGCCGCTCCTGGAATAGGCTTTTTCGCAGTAGCTTTTTAGACCATCTCTAACTGCAGTCAGTAAAGTCAATAAAATTAAGTTTGAAGGAACTGCTGCATTGACGGCTTTTATTTATTAACATTTGTCATTTTCATGGAGATTTAAACAAAATAATGTGAAAAGAGAAAGTCTCGCACTGACCGGTGCATTTGCAATGACTGCATAGATTGAAGATTGCAAGTGATTTATCTAAATTGTTCATTTTCATGAGTTTTGAACCAAAAAAAATCTGAGAAGAAAGCTGCATATACTGACCAGTGCATTTGTATTTACAGGTGATTTTTCATGGTTTAATTTTTGATATAACGCACTCACCGGTTTATTTGTTATAACTAAAATGCGTACTAACAAGTGATTTTTTAATTTTCTTTTTTAATTTATGGGAATTTTGAACAAAGTAATATGTAAAAGGAAAGTTTCGCACTGACCAGTGTATTTGCAATGATACAAATGAACATTCACAGTGTTTTAATTATTTTGTTTTCAATTAATTTGAATTTTGAACAAAGTAATATATAAAGTGAAAGTTTCGCACTGACTGAAACATTTAAATGTAATGAGTCAAATGAAGATTTACAAGTGATTTTTTTTATTAAAATTGTACAATTTCATCGAGTTTTGAACAAAATAATGTGTAAATGCAAAGTTTTACACTGACTATTCATTTGGTATTACTTAAATGCCATTTACTTAAATTTTTATTGAAAGTTTTCATTTTCATTGAATTTGGAACAAAATAATGTATAAGAGGAACGTTTCGCACTGACCGATGTATTTTAGATAACTAAAATGAATATTTAAAAGTGATTTTTCATTATTTTTTTTAATCTATTCGAATTTTGAACAACAAGAATGTAGAAGGAAAGTTTTGCACTGATCGGTACATTTTAAATGACAAAAGCCCCATTTACATGCACAGTTTTATACACATGTGTATTTTTTACATAGGTACTAGTGTACAATTACTGCATGTAAAAGCAACTGCCTTAACAAAGGTTGTAAATTTGTATGAGGTCAGGGGCAAGTGTAAATGTATATTTGCATATGTGTAAATTTAAATGTAAATGCAAATTAAAACATGTACACTGTGCAAATAACTAAATACCGAAGTTACTGTGAATTTACTTTCTGCAAATGCGCATTTCGACAAATAATGTCTCATCAGTGCAGATAAAATTTAAATGTTTGGAAGACCATCAAATCAAAAATGTTAAAAAACTGACAGAGAACAAATAACCAATGTGATCTAAATGTAAAGCCAAAATCTGCTAAGGACAGAGCTTTGCATGAGGGAGATACTCCTTAGTTTTCAATAAAATTTACAAAATTTTAGATATTGTAAAGGTTTCAAAAATAATCGGCTTTCGGGTCAGCACCGAAGTACTGACTACTGGGCTGGTGAATACCCTNAGCAGTGGCATCGACCCAGTGGTAACAAATAACTAAATACCGAAGTTACTGTGAATTTACTTTCTGCAAATGCGCATTTCGACAAATTATGTCTCATCAGTGCAGATAAAATCTAAATGTTTGGAAGACCATAAAATCAAAAATGTTAAAAAACTGACAGAGAACAAATAACCAATGTGATCTAAATGTAAAGCCAAAATGCTGTTTCGGTCTATAAAATGGAAGAAAAGGATCTTGCAACTTGATTTGAATCATGAAATTGATGCACACATTGAATTACTATTTCTATAAAATCGAGACTTCTCCGACAGTTGTGTCCGATTTTGCGTTTTTGGCTTATTATAAGGGAAGTTGGACTCTGATTGAAGAATTTACAAAGATACACACAACTTTATGTTTTTCTAGCATTCTACAAAATTCCAAGATCTAACGAACACTTTTCATTTTTACATGTTTTGTGGTCTTTTTCACCTCTTGTAGCTTTTTAAATTAAAATACACACCTCAGAAAAAATGCATGTAAATGCATAGCAAAAATACTTAAACTGGTGTAGTTTTACACACGTGTAAATTTACGTACTGTTGTAATAGGCCATGGGCTGAAATCACTTTCCGTGCATCCCCCCCCCCACTCCCCATCTAGACCGATTTTTCACAGTCCTCTTATATCTCCTCTTCAAAATAAAGCATGTTAATACGAACATGACCTGCACGCATAGACAGTAGAATGCCACTTTTATAGTACACCACGAAAAATTCTTGTATTTTCGTTTTTACCTAAGTTTCATCTTCTAAGCTCCATAATTATTTGATGATAAGTAATATATACTAAAATTTGGTACCAAATTGAAGCTAATTTAATATCCTTCACAATGAACTCAAGTTTGGGCACTTTACGCCATTTTTCTGATCTGGGGATACAAAAATGTACCCCCCTGCAAAAAATAGCGAAAATGACTATATTAAGCTGCCTATTCCTTTCAGATAATCAAACCTCGTTATTTGATCTAGTTTTTATGCCTCACTTATCAGTTGTGATACAATATTGGAAAATAAAACCATTTAAGTCCATAAAAATTTGATTTTCGGTATAAAATTTTTGAAAAATGGGAATTTTCGGAATTTTAAATTTTTTCGCAATTTCAACTTTCTGACTTTATGGTCGTAAAAATCTGAATATATATTTAATAATTGCCGATGTAATAATGATTTATAATATGTTAGCAACAAATGGTGTAGAAACATTTTAGTTTCAGACGTATAGTAGGTTCAGAAATGTCAAAAATAGCACCCCTCCCCCTAAAAATTAAGGGAAAATATGAAATATTCAGGCTCTAAATGATTAAAGAATAATGTTTTGTTGGAATTCTAGTGTGTATTTCACTAAAGCTGACATGCAGAAGATCATTTAAGTCGATTTAAACTTTTTAAGAGGTCTCTTTTTGACTCTTCTGCCCGAAATTGTAGGCAAAATGGGATTTTTTCGTTTTTTCAGAATTTCTGCTGTTTTGACTTTGAGATGCAAATACTTCATGAAATTGATATATAACTTGAAAATGTTGATTAGATATCCTTTCATTATATCTAAGCCATAAAAAAATATGTTTTTTAAACATTTTAGAATAGCTACAGTCTCATAAATTACAAATATATAACCCCTTACCACAAATATTCAACACAATTTTTTTTCATTTTATTCAGCTTGAAAAGCTTAAACATTGCATAAAGGTCCAATAACATATCATTTCAAACACCAAAATACACAGAGACTCCCATATATCACAAATAAGATCATGTGTGTGATTTATGGGCAGTTATACAACAATTCAACTTTGAATTTTGTAAAAATCCGAAATGCTGAAAAATCCCAATTTTCACGAGAATCGCCCAAAATATACAATTTTACCCATATTTTGGCGTTAAAATTGCATATTGCGATATTTAAAAAGCATTTTTTTTGTAAAGAGAGTAAAATATCAGTATATTTTGTTCATATAAATGTACAGACATACATATTCTGGGGATTTTTAAGCATCATTTTCTTGGGGTAGGGGTAAAATGTTCGGTATTTAGAGTCACATCGAACACTCCGTGTTCTTCTAAACAATGTTTTTAAATAACTTATCTATCGGTTAGAACAATGAATTGGCATATCTGCATATAAATCCTCCAGATTTGCCACATATAACTATTAAAAGTGAATTTTTGACAAATCTGAAAGCTGAAAATTCCCATTTTTCATCAATTCTGTACAAAATATATAGTTCAAGCTGACAAGTGGGACTTAAAATGACTAATCTTGACAAAAATTATGCAACATTGTTATATGCAATGCAGATTTTGTGTGTTTCTGGTTATTTTTATGTGAATATAGTAAAAAAAAATGACTATTATAGGGAACATTTGTTGGGGTAGGGGTAAGGTTTTCCGTATTTAGAGTCACATTAAACACTCCTTGTTTTTCTAAAAATATTAAAATATTTAATACAGTAGTTTGTCTTTTATTGCAGTGTGGAGTTGGTAAAACAATTCCTCGTGGTAGAGATGCTATAATCTAAATTTGTGTAAATTCTAAAACTTAAGGATTAACTCCCTCCATCGTAGTTTTGTCCTTAGCTATATTTGATATTACTGATTATTCGGATTTCTTTTGGTTTTACGCATTTTAATCATTTTTGAAATATTGGATTTCTTTTGTTTGGGTTCTAGTGCTGCTGATTAGGACTTAATTTCCGAAATGGCCATACAGCTCATTAAAATTATTGCAGAGGGGGTTAACATATGTGTTATGTTCTCATGTTCATTTACCCCATATCCTTTCGTAAAATATTTAATACAGGAGTTTGTCTTTTATTGCAGTGTGCAGTTGGTAAAACAATTCCCCGTGGTAGAGATGTAAGCTCTTTATTTTTCTTAGATATGGTGTACTTGTACACGAGATAATATCTCATGTGTACACTTTGTTTAATTACTATTATCAAAATTTGTGTAAATTCTAAAACTTAAGGATTAACTCTCTCCATCGTAGTTTTGTCCTTAGCTATATTTGATATACCTGATTATTTGGATTTCTTTTGGTTTTATGCATTTTAATCATTTTTGAAAAATGGATTTTCTTTGTTTGGGTTCTAGTGCTGCTGATTAGGAATTAATTTCTGAAATGGCCATACAGCTCATTAAAATTATTGCAGAGGGGGTTAACATATGTGTTATGTTCTCATGTTTATTTACCCCATAGCCTTTCGTAAAATATTTAATACAGGAGTTTGTCTTTTATTGCAGTGTGGAGTTGGTAAAACAATTCCCCGTGGTAGAGATGTATGCTCTTTATTTTTCTTAGATATGGTGTACTTGTACATGAGATAATATCTCATGTGTACACTTTGTTCAATTACTATTATCTAAATTTGTGTAAATTCTAAAACTTAAGGATGAACTCCCTCCGGACATGCTTACCCTTCCGGAGCACCTGATGTCACTCTCAGTTTCACTGGAGTTCACACTGTGAGTGCCTTTGTTCTGAATGTTGTGGTTTCTGGTTCTGTGCTTTGTGTCTGTCTGGCGTCATTGTTTTTGTGTCTAACGTCATTGTTTTCTGTGTTCTCGTTTTTGCCCTGTCTTTGGACTTCGATTTTTGTGAATATCACCCCTTTGTTCCTTCGGTATTCTACTGCCGTTGTTCCATCGTAGTTTTGTCCTTAGCTTTATTTGATATTACTGATTATTCGGATTTTTGTTGGTTTTATGCATTTTAATCATTTTTGAAATAATGGATTTCCTTTGTTTGGGTTCTAGTGCTGCTTGTTAGGAATTAATTTCCGAAATGGCCATACAGCTCATTAAAATTATTGCAGAGGGGGTTAACATATGTGTTATGTTCTCATGTTCATTTACCCCATATCCTTTCGTAAATTTTTTAAGACAACTTATGTATCGCTTTGAACAATAAAATGGCATATTTGCAGATGAATTCTCCATATTTGACATAAAATACGATTTAACAATGAACTTTGGAGAAAACTGAAATGTTGAAAATTCCCCTTTTTCTTCAGTTTGGGCCAAATATTGAGTTTAAGTCAACAAATGGCTGTTAAAATACCAAACCATGATGAAAAACAACGGCAGTAGAATACCGAAGGAACAAAGCACAAGATTACACAAATCAAAGTCCAGAGACAAGGCAAAAGCAAGAACACCAAAAGACGGAAGACCAGACACCACGTGCCCACAAAACACACGAACAATTAATGTAATTGATGCAACATTGTCATATATAACACATATTTTGCGTTTTCTGGTTATTTTTATGCGAACATAGACAAAAAATTGACAATTTTAGGGAAAATTTGTTGGGGTAGGGGTAAGATTCTCTGTATTCAGAGTCACATTAAATACCCCATTGACGTTCTAAACACTGTTTTAAGACAACTCATGTATTGCTAAGAACATTTAATTGGCATATCTGCAGATATATTATCCAGATTTGCCATATATAACGGCTTAACAGTGAACTTTGGTCAAATCTGAAATGTTGAAAAATGCCATTTTTCATCAATTTCGGGCACAATGTTAAGTTTAAGTCAATAAATGGCTGTTAAATTACCGAATCGTTATGTTATTTATGCAACATTGTCATATTCAACACATATTTTGCGTGTTTGAGTTAATTTGTTGCGAACATAGACAAAACAAAATTGACAATTTTTAGGAAAGTTTGTTGGGGTAGGGGTAAAATTTTTGGTATTTTGAGTCACATTAAACACTTTTTGTTTTTCTAACACAATGTTTTCAGACATCTAATGTATCGCTTAGAACAATTAATTGGCGTTTTCTGGTTATTTTTATGCGAACATAGACAAAAAATTGACAATTTTAGGGAAAATTTGTTGGGGTACGGGTAAGATTCTCTGTATTCAGAGTCACATTAAATACCCCTTGACGTTCTAAACACTGTTTTAAGACAACTCATGTATTGCTAAGAACATTTAATTGGCATATCTGCAGATATATTCTCCATATTTGGCATATATAACGATTTAACAGTGAAATTTGGGCAAATCTGAAATGTTGAAAAATTCCCATTTTTCATCAATTTAAGGCAAAACATTGAGTTTAAGTCAACAAATGGCTGTTAAATACGAAATCATGGTATAACGTATGAAACATTGTCATATACAACACACATTTTGCGTGTTCTGGTTATTTTTATGCGAACATAGACAAAAAATTGTCAATTTTACAGTAAATTTGTTGGGGTAGGGGTAAGTTTTATTGACGTATGATGTTTATATTACATAAGAATGGCCATTACTTGTAATAGTTGTAAAGCAAATATAATAAGCTTTCATTTCATACCTACTTTAAATGATATTTGTTTACTAAAAAGTAATATTGGGGAAAAGAATGACAAAACTTAGTGAAAATCAAGAAGTATTCAAAGATCCATTTATTTGGTCTATGTGAAAATAAAACTTTAGTCATTAAAATATGTTAACATTATGTTAACACCTTTTATATACAAGAAAATAGATTGAAAAACTAAAAACAATTTTCAGAATTGGGAATCGAGATGCACTTCTGGGTCTTTAGACCATCAAACTTGCGCAATTTTAATGAAAATATCTAAATTTTCGTCAATATTCCATAGGGGTAGTGGTACGTTTAATGGCGCTATGGAACGTATTGGGCATAGAAATTGTAAAAATTTGGGTTCTTTGTAAAGCTCATACTATAAGCAATATCATTTGTTACATCGTTTTTATAACTGGGAAGCGTTTGGTCAACATTTTGAAGCAACTGAAACAAAAACTTGAACGAAAAACGAAATTTTCCAAAATTTCGGTAGGTGGGTCTAAAAATGGGCCCTGTTCCACCAGTGCGTGCAGGTTATGCTCGTGTTAACAGATTTTATGTTGAAGAGGCGATGTTTGCGGACTCAAAAAAATAGGTGGGGTTGGGAAGTGTGGGGGGGTGGGGTGCACGGGGGTAATTCCAGCCCATGGACTATAAATCTTGTGCATGTAACTGGGGCTTAAAATGAAGACTAACAAGTGTTTTTTAATCAAAATTGTTTATTTTGGTGGCCTTTTGATAATAATAATGAGTAAAAACTTTGTTCATTTTGATAGAATTTTAATAAAATAATGAGTAAAAGGAAGGTTTCACACTGACCAGTGTAATTAAATGACTAAAATCAAGATTTACAAGTACAATGTATCTTTTTATTAAAAATTTTCATTTCTATGGAATTGTGAACAAAAACAAATTGTAAAAAGTAAAATTTTTCGCTGACTGTACATTTGAAATGACTAAAATGGAAATTTTCAAGTGATTTTTTATTAAAATTATTTTTTCATTGTCATGGAATTTTCAACAGAATAATATGTAAAAGGAAAGTTTTGCACTGATCGGTGTATTTGTAATGACTAAACGGGGGTAATAACAAAAATCACCGAATAGAGATGTGAAGAGCCGAAGTCCATAAGACAAAAAGACAGATCAGGTGGAAACCAACGGAGAAATTGTCGACCGCAATGGTCCTGACTTGGTACAGGCATTTGTTGGTTAAACCGGTTTAATGGCATGACAGATTCCCTTTCCATTGCGGTAGTGTCTGGTACCAACTCAACAGCAATTGCCATTTAAAATGAAGATTTACAAGTGATTTTTTTATTTAAATTTGCCATTTTTGTAGAATTTTAAACAAAAAAATGCTTAAAAGCAATGTTTTATACTGACTGTAAATTTGTAATAACTAAAATTGAGATTTCCAAGTGATTTTTAGAAAAAAGCTTCATATATATTGACCAGTGCATTTGTATTTAAAGGTGATTTTTCATAATTTTATTTTTAATATCTATAGGAATTTTTTTAAAAAGTAATATGTATAAGAAAAGTTTCGCACTGACTGCGGCCGGTAGAATTGAAATTATTCAAATGAAGATATAAAAGTGTTATTTTTTTTACCAAAATTGTTCATTTTTAAGGATTTCTGAACAAAATAATGTCATAAAGGAAATTTTCGCACTGACCGGTGTATTTGTTAAAACTAAAATGTGTATTAATAAGTGATTTTTTTAATTTATTGGAATTTTGAACAAAGTAATATGTAAAAGGAAAGTTTCGCACTGCCCAGTGTATTTGTAATGATAAAAATGAACATTCACAGTGTCTTTTATTATTTTTTTTTCAATTAATTTGAATTTTTAACAAAGTAATATATAAAGTGGAAGTTTTGCACTGACCGGTGCATTTAAATGTAATGACTAAAATGAAGATTTACAAGTGATTTTTTTATTAGAATTGTTAATTTTCATCGAGTTTTGAACAAAATAATGTGTAAATGCAAAGTTTTGCACTGACTGGTATGACATTTGGTATGACTTAAATGCCATTTACTTAATTTTTTATTGAAAGTTTTCATTTTCATTGAATTTGGAACAAAATAATGTATAAGAGGAACGTTTCGCACTGACCGGTGTATTTTAAATAACTAAAATGAATATTTTAAAGTGATTTTTCATTATTTTTTTAATCTGTTCGAATTTTGAACAAGAAGAAAGTAGAAGGAAAGTTTTGCACTGATCGGTACATTTTAAATGACAAAAGCCCCGTTTACATGCACAGTTTTACACACATGTGTATTTTTCACATAGGTATGTAAATTTGCACTGGTGTACAATTACTGCATGTAAAAGCAACTCCATACGTGTGTAAACTTAACAAAGGTTGTAAATCTGCATGAGGTTAGGGGCAAGTGTAAATGTATATTTGCATATGTGTAAATTTAAATGGTATATATTTTGAGCATGTAAATGCAAACTCAAACATGTACACTGTGCAAAATGCTGTTTCGGTCTATGAAATGGAAGAAAAGGATCTTGCAACTTGATTTGAATTATGAAATTGATGCACACACTGAATAACTATTTCTATAAAATCGAGACTTCTCCGACAGTTTTGTCCGATTTTGCGTTTTTGGCTTAATAAAAGGGAAGTTGGACTCAGATTGGAAAATTAAAAAAAAACGCACAACTGTATGTTTTAGCATTCTAGAAATTTCCAAGATCTAACGAATACTTTTCATTTTTACAAGTTTTTTGGTCTTTTTCACCTTTTGTAATTAGCTTTTTAAATTAAAATAGACACCTCAGATAAAATGTATGTAAATGCATAGCAAAAATACTTTTACTGGTATAGTTTTACACAGGTGTAAATTTACGTACTGTTGTAAATCTTGTGCATGTAACTGGGGCTTAAAATGAAGATTAACAAGTGTTTTTTTTTATCAAAATTGTTTATTTTGGTGGCGTTTCGAAAATAATAATGAGTAAAAACTTTGTTCATTTTGATAGAATTTTAATAAAATAATGAGTTAAAGGAAAGTTTCACACTGACGAGTGTATTTAAATGACTAAAATCAAGATTTACAAGTACAATGTATCTTTTTTTTTAAATTTTTCATTTCGATGGAATTCTGAACAAAAACAAATTGTAAAAAGTAAAATTTTGCACTGACTGTACATTTGAAAACAACAGCAGTAGAATACCGGAATAACAAAGCACCAAATTACACAAATCAAAGTCCAGAGACAAGGCAAAAGCAAAAACACCACAAGCCAGAAGACCAAAGACACCACATGCCCACAAAACACACGAACATTACATATACAACACAAAAAACTTAAGCACTAATAGTGTGAACTCTCAACAAACAAGAGTGACATCTGGTGCTCCGGAAGGGTAAGCATGTCCTGCCCTGTATACAGCATCCGTCACACGGTCAGTGAGGCAAATTCAGTTTTAAAAGATCTATTAGGTTACTGATTGGTTATTGTCATTTTCAAACCCTGAGACAAAACCAATTGCGAACCATGGTACGTGTAACTTCTCTAACCCTCAAACAGTACCAAGGTGAAATTTTGAAAAGCTATTGTAATCACTTTAGTATTCAAACATGGACAATGACAAATCGGTACCACAAACATCACTGACTAAGACAAAATTAAAAATCAACAAGACATCACAAAAAACTAAAATGAAATGACTAAAATGGAAATTTCCATGTGATTTTTTATTAAAATTATTTTTCATTGTCATGGAATTTTCAACAAAATAATATGTAAAAGGAAAGTTTTGCACTGATCGGTGTATTTGTAATGACTAAACGGGGGTAATATCAAAATTACCGAATAGAGATGTAAAGAGCCGAAGTCTATGAAACAAAAAGACAGATCAGGTGGAAACCACCGGAGAAATTGTCGACCGCAATGGTCCTGACTTGGTACAGGCATTTGTGGGTTAAACCGGTTTAATGGCATCCCAAAATCCCTTTCCATTGCGGTAGTGTCTGGTAGCAACTCAACAGCAATTGCTATTAAAAATGAAGATTTCAAGTGATTTTTATTCATATTTGTCATTTTTGTAGAATTTTAAACAAAAGAATGCTTAAAAGCAAAGTTTTACACTGACTGTACATTTGTAATGACTAAAATTGAAATTTCCAAGTGATTATTAGAAGAAAGCTTCATATACTGACCAGTGCATTTGTATTTACAGGTGATTTTTCATGATTTTAATTTTGATACATATTGGAATTTTTAAAAAAAGTAATATGTATAAGAAAAGTTTCGCACTGACCGGTAGATTTGAATTATTCAAATGAAGATATAAACGAGATATTTTTTACCAAAATTGTTCATTTTCAAGGATTTCTGAACAAAATAATGTGATAAAGGAAAGTTTCGCACTAACCGGTGTATTTGTTAAAACTAAAATGCGTATAAAAAGTGATTAAAAAAATTTTTTTTTTAATTTATTGGAATTTTGAACAAAGTAATATGTAAAAGGAAAGTTTCGCACTGACCAGTGTATTTGTAATGATAAAAATGAACATTCACAGTGTTTTTTATTATTTTTTTTTTCAATTAATTTGAATTTTGAACAAAGTAATATATAAAGTGAAAGTTTTGCACTGACCGGTGCATATAAATGTAATGACTAAAATGAAGATTTACAAGTGATTTTTTTATTAGAATTGTTCATTTTCATCGAGTTTTGAACAAAATAATGTGTAAATGAAAGGTTTTGCACTTACTGTTCATTTGGTATGACTTTAATGCCATTTACTTAAAATTTTTATTGAAAGTTTTCATTTTCATTGAATTTGGAACAAAAAAAATGTATAAGAGGAACGTTTCGCACTGACCAGTGTATTTTAAATAACTAAAATGAATATTAAAAAGTGATTTTTCATTATTTTTTTTAATCTATTGGAATTTTGAACAAGTAGTATGCAGAAGGAAAGTTTTGCACTGATCGGTACATTTTAAATGACAAAATTTGTGGGTTAAACCAGTTTAATGGCATGACAGATTCCCTTTCCATTGCGGTAGTGTCTAGTACCAACTCAACAGCAATTGCCATTAAAAATGAAGATTTACAAGTGTTTTTTTTATTCAAATTTGTCATTTTTATGGAATTTTAAACAAAATAATGCTTAAAAGCAAAGTTTTAAACTGACTGTACATTTGTAATGACTAAAATTGAGATTTCTAAGTGATTATTATTTTTTTTTTATTTTGATGGAATTTAAAACAAAATAATGTGTAAAATGAAAGTTTCGATGATCGATGTATTTGTACACTGTAATGTCTGAAATGAATATTTTACAAGGGATTTTCTTATATTAAATTTGTTTAATAGACTGGAATTTTAATCAAAATAATATGTAAAAGGAAAGTTTCGCACTAACCGGTACATATGAAATGATTACAATAAGATCGACAAGTTTTTCTGTTTTTTTTATCAAAATTATTTATTTTGATGGAGTTTTGAACAAAAAAAAAACAAACAAAAAACGAAAAAAGACAAAAGACAAAACAAAACAAAAAACAAACGAACAAAAAAATGAAAAAAAAAGTTTTACAGTGACTGTACATTTGTAATGTCTAAAATGAAAATGTACAGATTTTTTTTCTTTTTAGCAAAATTGTTCATTCTTATGGAATATTGAATTTAAAAAAAATTGTAAAAGAAAAGCTTGACACTGATTTGTACATTAATGACTAAAATGAAGATTTGCAAGTGATGTATCAAAATTGTTCATTTTCATGGAATAATGAACATAATAAAATTGAAAAGGCAGGTTTCCAATCTGACCAACCCGATTTCAATGACAAAAATGATTATTTAATTAGAATTGATCGATTTTTTATCCTTTTCTTCATTTTCGTGGAGTTTTAAGAAAATAAAGGAAATTTAACTATTGCTTTTTCAATAACAGAATTTGACTGTTCCCAGTCACTATCAATGTAAATTTTGTATAAAACCTTTATCACGATTGAATCGTATCATGGAACAATTTCAATTATCTATTAACGGTTTGATTATTTTGCATATCATTAAATGACGAGTCATTTCTCGTCAATTGCCGAATTGTATTTGTCAAAGAACAAAATACCGAAGTTACTGGATTCTGCATATGCGCATTTCGACAACTTATGTCTCTTCAGAGGAGATAAATTCAATCATTTGGAAGTCCATAAACCGAAATACGTTTAAAGCTGGTCAAGAACAAATAACCAAAAGGATCTAAATGGAAAAGCCAATCCTCAGCTCCTTAGTTTAAAACACAATTTTCAAAACAAAATCGGTGGTCGGGTCAGCACCGAAGTACTGACTACTGGGTTGGCGAGTACCCTCGGGGACTAATAGTCCACAAGTAGAGGCATCGGCCAAGTGGTAACAAAAAACAAAATACCAATGTTACTGTTAATTTGCATTCTGCACACATGCGCATTCTGACAACTTATGTCAAATGACGAGTACCTGGACGTGAAACAATTCGTTCCGTCCCGTTACATTCCCGTCAGCGACCAGTTCACGTCCGGTCAGCAATTAGTTTCGTCAAACGGTAAGGGCTATTTTGCACAGCACTGCACCGATGTTAAACTAATGCCTTTCTACATTATTTTTATGTAATTTTGTGATAAAACGAAAACGATCCATTTCAAAGTGGTTTGGATTTAACCCTATCACTGGCTTTTGCATTTGCCGGTACCAAGTTGGCTATCCCGAGTTCCTATCATTATTTGTGTTTGTCTCTTGTTTTCATTATTGTTTTTCCAGTGCAGTTTGCTTGTAAATTGTGGCATGTGATTGTGGTTCCCTGCCTTTGTAGGTGTATACTGTTATCCTGTTTTTGTAATTACTTACTTACGTGCTGGTTGTGGTCAAGTTATGTCTCAATCTGAAAATTTTCGGCCTTCTACTGAATATCTTTGGCCTCCATCTGAATATTTTAGTCAAGGACTTCCTCTTTTCGTTGATTCCGTTCGTCACTGCATCACAAATCTTGATACGCATAATGAAGAAAATAATGAATATAATTGTTGACACAGCATAAAGTATTTTTGTGCCTACCAATCACAACTCTTTCTTTAAAATATCTTAAGAAAGGATATTGAGTAAATGAACATGATGCCATAACACCTATGTTAACTATAAACGCAGTTGATTTCAATGAGCTGTATGGCCATTTCGGAAACTAATTCCTCATCAGCAGCACTCAAAACAAAGGAAATCCACAATTTGAAAAAAAAATGTTTAAAATGCATAAAACCAAACGAAATCCGAATAATCAGTAATATCAAATATAGCTTAGGACAATACTACAAGTCTTGGTTTATTGCGGAAAATTAAATACACAATGCTTTCTTATTTGTAAAATCAGAATGGTCCTTATAGCATTTTTATTCCTAAAATGATTGCAATTCACATTATATGAAGATAGTTTTCCTATCAGAAAGAAGTTTTATTTAATTTGATGGCAAGTTTTATTCCAAACTCTTGATAACATAAATGAATACAAACATTGTCATATTGTCCTAAAATGTATAACCCCACTTCACAAAAGTAAGACAAATAAGTTGGAAAAGTCAACAAAAATTAATAAGTTAATGATTTGATAGATAAAGAAGCAAATTTTTAAAAAATCATAAAATATTTTAACGTCATATATCCATATGACAATGAATCTTAGAAAGGCGTATAGTATACAAAACCATCGCAAACTTTTGACAGTGAAAGCTTTGTTTAACTAAAACTGAGAAGCAGTAGTTTGTCAACGAAATTTCTAATTTTTTTTTTCTTATGAAGAAAAGAGTTCATAAGGTTTTGGCTTCCCTTTTTAGATCCTGTTGGTAAATATGTTCTCTTTCAGCTTTTATCTGATTTCGGTTTATGGATTTCTAATTTATTTTTCTTTGATCTGCACTGAAAAGACATACTTTGTCGAAATATGCATATGCAGAAACTAAATTAACAGTCACTTTGGTTTTTTTTTATTTCGAGAAGATCAAAGTTAAAGTGATAGATGTATATGGAAAAACAAGCTTTTTTAGACACAATCCATGGGACGACTTCAAACCCTAGCATTCATGAATTAAATGGAAAATATGTAATCAATAATTTGTGAATTCTTGCAAAAACACCATTACGGTAAATGAAAGGATATGGAGTAAATGTAAATGAGACAAAGTCTCTACAAATACTTGGTAAAAACACGCAAAGGAAAAATGCTTTTATTGTTGTTCTTCATCTTGAAGTCACAATTAGGCCTTCAACAATGATGTTTGCTCATACCTCACAGTAAGTTCAAGACGGCCCCTAGCACCGGTTTGAGCGGAATTCTTTGCTTATTGTCGAACAACGCTACATCCATTAGTATACATTCTATACCGCAAATTGCAGATGGTGTACTTTGAAAAACCAGCCATGTGGATCATTGATATTTTATCAAAGCTTGTGTAACTACTGGTAAATTGGCAGTAGCTTTTGAGGAAAATTCGAGCGAAAAAAATCTAGAAAATTAAGAATTTTGTTTGCATTGTCACTCAGTATATATTTTAGTTAAGGTGTCTCAGTGGTATTATTCCGCCATTTTTGTCTAATAATTATTCATTTGGGTTTCATTCATTAAGAAACTTTACAAAATAATTATTTAGAATGAAAAGAAAGTTCAAATGTATTTAAAATTTATATTCCTAATCATTTTTATAACATTTTCGTTACAAAAACGTGAGCTAAAACACATGAGCTTTAAATCTATTGCTTGATTATGAGAACACAGAAATTATTCAAGGGAGATAATTTGATAAAATAATTTAACAAGGCTATCACTAGAGAAATTAACATTTTGCAATTTTTCTCTCTTTCAACGGTGACCCCTAATTTTTATTTTTTATATGTATACTACATAATAATAATTAAACACATGCAAAGTATGAAAAAAATCTATAATAGATTTTTCAAACTATAGTCTCATATAATCATTTTCCCTATCATTTCTATGTAAAATCCTGAAATTTTCAATTTCAGATTTTGCGCTTAAATGCACGGTAACCCCCAAATTTTATATTACATTTTGAACAATAATACAATTATGTTTCTACACAGAAAATTTCACAAAATTCTATAATAGGAAATTAATACCCTGCAGACACCTTAAGTAGTTTCCAATCTTGTCTTCCTGTTTTGGACCTCTTGCTCTGATGTTCAAAATATAAAATGTTACAACAAATTTAACGGGATCGTGATTGTGTAGAATTCCGGATTGCCTGAAATTGGGATGAAATAATGAAGAATTTTTTAATCTGTCTTTAGAAAAGTGGAAATAAATGCTTTAAAGCGGATTATGGTGGGCAAAGCTGGACAGATATGAATAACAGCAAAATGCGTGATGGACATTTGCAATGCAGGTTTGGGTCAAAAGGAAACAAGCGGTTTTGGAAGAGTTGCGAATTACGGTTTTATGTACAAAAGTTCAGTTGAACTTCCAAGGCACACGCAACACACACACACACACAAAAGCAAATTGTCTACATCTATAAATCTATTTGACATTCCCTTTCTTACAAGGGCTGTCTGAAGCTAATTTTCCTGATGTTTTTTAGATCACTTACGTTATTTCGTCCACCAGATCCTTCACCTAAATACAGATGGATGCAGATGCAACATTCCATCCAAGTGCACTTGAAAAGCGTTCCTCAAGTGCACTTCGAGTTCACTTAAAAGTGATTATGCGATAGCCAAAAGCTGACGTGTGACCGTTTTCAAGTGCACTCAAAAAGCAGGGAGCATTCACGAAGTGCACTTGAAGTTCCTTCTTACTTTGCTTTTGGGGATAGGAAAATAAACATTATTCATACAAAACTTACACATAGATGCAGTTCACTTAATGCTGATCTATTTCGTGTTAATTTTATTAATGATGCTGGTTGTATATGCGGTCACCCGTATGAAGATGCTATACATTTTTTTTCTTAGAATGTCCCTTGTATCAATTAGACAGATCTGCATGTTTTGACAATATTAAAGATTTTGTACCAATTACAATAGAAAATATTCTCTTTGGTCGCAGTGATGTTGATGATGAAATTAACAAAGCTTTATTTGGGACAGTTCATAAATTTATGTTTTAACATCGTTTGGCATCAAATCGGGTGATTTAAACAATCAGCTCCCCTATATCTACTGGGTCCTTAAACTTCACAAGAACCCATACAAACAGAGATTCATTGCGGGGTCTTCCAGATGCACCACTAAGCCACTTTCTAAGCTCTTTGCTACTTTATTGACCGCAGTCAGAGATGGCCTGAAAAGTTACTGTGATAAAGTCTACTCCACGAGCGGCGTGAACCAGATGTGGATTCTAAAAAAATTCTAAAGATCTTCTTAAACAGCTATCCTCTAGCAGTCTTACCCATTGCCACAGCATACAAACTTTTGATTTTTCTTCTCTTTATACTACCCTACCGCACAGTAAATTGAAAACAATAATTTCTGATTTGATTCATCAATGTTTCTGCACTAAAAACGGAGAACGCAGATACACTTAGTAGTAGGGAAAGACAAAACATATTTTGTAAAGAACCACACTGAGTCAAACAAGAAGTGCATGGAGAATGACGTAATCAAGATGTTGGAATTTTTAATAGATAATATTTTTCTCGAATTTGGAGGTCGCGTTTTTCAGCAGACAATCGGGATTCCCATGGGAACTAACTGCGCGCCGCTTTTAGCTGATCTCTTTCTTTTCTCATTTAGCCCAGTCCTTTAATTTCAGCTTCCGCTACATAGACGATGTTCTTTCTCTTAAAAACCCAAAATCCAAGGAATATTTGCACCAGATCTATCCCAATGAGCTTGAAATTAAAGAGACTACTGACATACCTACTTCAGCTTCGTACTTAGATCTGTTTATATACATTGATGAAGATGGACGTTTAAAATCTAAGCTATATGACAAACGTGATGATTTTAACAGCAATATACCTACCTCTTCAGCCTATGGAGTGTACATTTCACAGTTGATTCGTTACTGTCGCGCATGTAGTTTATACAGTCATTTTTTTAATAGAGCAAAAACACTGTCCAAAAAGTTGCTTAGTCAGGGATTTATTTCAGCCTTTGTTGCTTTCATCCCTTCAGAAATTTTGATATCATTGACAGATATGACGTGTCTGTGTCCCAAATGAAAACGGATATTTTCAGCTAGATTTCACGTCTTCACGTCTTCACGGATTTGACATAACCGGTTTTGGCTCTACCCTGGATTAATTCACTGATATTGTGACGGGTGCCGCTAGCGGAGCAGGACATGCTTACCCTTCCGGAGCACCTGATATCACTCCCGGTTTTCATGGGAGTTCACACTTTTAGTGCCTTAGATTTAATATCGTCTTTTTATTTCCGTGCATTGTAGCTGTCTCACGTCCTTTTTTTTGTCTGTGTTTTCTATGTTGCCGTTTTTGCCATGTCTTTGGATTTCAATTTTTGTAGTCCCTTGTTCCTTCGGTATTCTACTGCCGTTGTTTCATTCGTTTATCAAAACGTTTCCGTTTACAAAAGTGATGTACTTTACACATAATTCTGTTTGTTTGTTAAATTTTATAGTGTTTCACTCAGACGGCAAAATATTTGATTTGATTTGTAATTTAAATTTCATTTTGTATGATTATAATGTCATCTTGTTCTGTGTCAATATTGTGTTATATATGTATGGAGAGGGATTAGTAAGTTGTATTAACTTGTTCCCAATCCTTTTGTTCACATTTTGAGACAAAAAAATAAGAATAAAGTAAAAAAAGTGATGTCATAGTTTGATGACAAAAATAGCATCAAATGACGCCATATTAAATGAGTTTAAAATTGGCCAATAATGATATTAATTATTTAGGAATAAGTTTTATTTTCATACCTTTCCGTTTAATCTTTCTTTGAGTTTACTTTCAAAATAATTAATTACAAAACCGATTGGAAAAAGGCTGCCTTGCAATTTAACGGAAACTGAGCCGATTGAATCTGTACACTGCATTCTGTTGGCCACCAAAAAGTCTTTTAGTTCTTAAATAGAAATACTTTAATATAACAATACCATACGTTCAATGCATAAAAATAATCAGTCAGAGGAAAATTTTGTTGTAAAAAATACAAGCACGATCTTTATAATAATGAATAATAAAGATTTTTTCTTTAAGGAATAATGTCCACACTGTGTACAAAATCGATCATACAAGTCGTGCCTGTCACAATATATTAATATGTCCATACCTGGCAACCTAGTTTGAACCGAAAGTCGTAAGTCGGCCGTCTCCTTCTTTCAGGAGTGTGTTATTAGAGCTAGTCATTTCAGCTGCAATATAAGTTAATGGGGAAAATAACAAAATTACCGATTTACTGGTAGGTAGAGAAACGGACTTCTTTATCATTACTGAGTAGACTTCTTATTTTTTGTACAAACTCCCAAAGTTCTCACAGTAGCCACAAATATAGAAATGACAAAGACATCAAAATAATGTTTGAAGTGTTTGTAATATGATGAAAAGTGCAATTGAAGACCGGATTTAGAATGGTACTTAAACGACGAAATAAAATATTTATATAGTAGTTTTAGTGAAGTTATATTACATACAAATATTCGTGTTTTTAACATTGAACTTGTTGCAGTATTTTGTTAAATCGGGACGCATTTAAATCTTTAACACTTCAAGAATCATTTATCCAAATGATGACATTGTTCTCTGCACCTTGATAGAACTTTTGTTTAATGGGGGTCATAACAAAATTACCGATTAAAATTGTCAAGAGTGAAGGTCCAAGAGGCAAAAAAACAAAGCAGGTGGAAACCACCGGAAAAATTGTCGACTGCATTGGTCCTGATTTGGTACAGGCATTTCAAAAGAAATGATGGGTTAAACCGGTTTTATTCATGGCGCGCCAAACCTCTCCTTCCATTGTGGTAGTGGCCGGTAGCAACTCTACAGCAATTGCTATTGAAATATGTTCTACAATATTATTTAAAAACAGAAAGGCGTGAAGTTTGGCTTAATATGTCTCTACAGGGAAATTGATTTGCTTTGCAATCTTTTTAATATGCAAACCTTATTTAACCTTACCCAAAGAGAGTGGCAGATTGAACGCAGCATTATTCATAGATGCCATAATACGTCCTAAATCTTGAAACCATGAACCAAAGCCATAGCTGTATAAATGAAAAGTGTTATGACAATTTGTATCTTCGTTTATGTCCAATACTGATATTTATATAACATATTATCAAATATCAAACATATACCTGAATTTGACGATTGAATATTTTAGACATTTGTCTAGAATTTTACAAGAGACTAAAATAATAAAAGTCCTTTTTATTCTAATGAATTTGTCATTTTAATGTTTTTGGGGGTAAGTTGCGATTTTAGACGCTTAATATGGGTTTTCTACACGCTTATATTCACTTTCCATTTATAGATAATATATTCATTCTCTTAAAGACACAATGATATAATCTTTTTTATTAGTTTCTTTGAATATATGCAAATACAAGTCATTGCGAGGAAAGGAAATTTATTCTCCAAGGAAAATGTTTTTATGTTGTGTTTGTGAGATAAAGATTTACTCTCTGAGAACAATCTCATTAATTTTTAGATCTTTTGTTTGTCAGAGAAGAAATATACCTAAACGTGCCTACAAGTGTTCTTCAATTACCTTATCCAAATCCTATGATATTCAAAAAATTGAAAACGGTAAATCAATTAACGTTTGAAACCTTAAGGACATATTTTTAAGATGCTACGAGGACTATGAAGCCAAAACTCTACATAGCAAGATTTCACGAAACTTAAATTTTATGTTTTAAAAACTATGCTTTACAAATTATACAATGAAAATATTTTACGAGAAAAAAAAACTTTCAAAAAAAAATATCAAATCATTAATAAGATTGTCATTAAATATTAAATTGCACAACATCAAAAAGTAACTGAGATTGTTCTTACAGAGTAATTTTCTTCTCTGACTTATATGGAGAATAAATAAATAATTCTCTGACAAATACAACATCACAAAATAACTTAGATTGTTTTAGAGAATAAGTTTCTTCTCCAAAAATACAACATTAAAAACGTATTGAAATTGTCCGAAGACAATAGTTTTCTTCTCTGACATCCACGGAGAATAAAATTCTTTTCTGACAAATACAACATCAAAAACATACTAGATTTGCAATTGCAAGCAATAACCGATGTTGCTCTCGGCAATAAATTGGATGATCCCATCTTATTTGCAGCGTCAAAGACTACATATAAATTAATATTAACTAAAATCAGACAAATTTAAACTTTGACGTATGTTGGCGACCATCTAAGAAATGTTAGCCATTTTGAAAATTTTCTCCATTGCATTTTGTTTGCATTGTCAAAATCTACCCACATATCAATTTTCCTTGAAATCGGATAAAGCGGAACTTTTGTTACATAATTCGGTAGCATTTTTTAAATTTTTTTCGTGCATAAATTTCTTCCTCTCATCTTACTGAACATTTATGCAAAATATAATCAATTTAAGTGAAGCTGTTCCTGAGATATTGGATAAAGTTTAATATTCTTACGTATTTTGTTGGCCGTCTTGAAAAAATTTGTTTTCATAAATTGCTTCCTCTCATCTTGAATATTAATGAAAAATATAATTTATTTCTAAACATTAGCCCCTGAAATAGATATTGTTTATATCTAAAAAGTTATTCCTGAGATATTAAATGTAAAATGGCGGCCCTCTTGTATATGGAAGCCATTTTGAAAATTTTTGCCAGTGCTTGCACATCTTCTCATGTTTTTTCAACTTTGATCCGAACATGAATTAATTCTGTCCAGGCATCTTTCAGAAAAAGGCGGACAATTATAATTGGTAGACAGAAAGAATAATAGTGAAATATAACAGAGAAATAGACAACAACAATATGTCGTCCCGACTACGTCTGGATGGAAATGATTAAAAAAGTAGTAAGAGAACAAATTTCTTTCCTGATATCCTTAGGATTAAATTACTTCTATGACAAACCCAGCATCACAAAGTTATTTAAATCGGTATATTCTACTCTGACATCCATATAATTTTTTTTCCCTTCAAACATATGTATTTTCCTTAGAATTTCTTCCCTGCAATAACACTCGATCTAATTTGCAATGACTTGTATTTGCATTTATTTAATAATAATAAAACTTAGAAAAATAATATTACATTATGTATGCAAGAGAATAAATTTATTCTTCTCCTTGATGGGAAGTGGATATTAGTGTGTAGAAAACCTCATAATTAGCGTAAAAGATCGTAATTTACCGAAAAACATGAAAATGGCAAATTAATATGGATAAAAAGGACAGCGAATTTTTTTTTTATTTAGATCTCTTCTACGTAACTTTTTCCCACAAAGCCAGATGAAAAAATTATTCAGCTATAAAGCTGAATACTTATTGTAATGAAAATTACATTACCTCCACATATGTCACTTAAATGAAATAAACATAAATGTATTTATTAACGTTACTAAACACGTGTATATGCGCACGTGTGTTTGTTTATATCTATATAAACGTAAGAGAAAAGATGGACTCGATATGTTGGTATTGCACGGACTAGTCATGATTTGTAAGGCGGGAATTGTATTACCGATTGTATATATTACGCCATTCGAGGTTCGCTTTCAGTACATTAATAGATCACTCACTCCAACAATATATTCATTATATTCACTGGATACTTCAAGGAAGAAGACAATAACAAGGATGGCATTATGATATTATTCTTGAAATAATTTGTTTATATTCTTCGCAAGTAGATGATATTTAGCCAGGTCTGTGTGTTTAACAACTTGAATCAGCCCAAAATTGATCTACTGGGAAAACATTGGGGAAAGTTAAATCATTTTGCATCATCATGCCTATGAGAACATTTAAAGATAAGTTTTTTGTATAATTTAGAAGTTTAGAAGTTTTCAAAAGAATGGCCATCCATACTGATGTTATTCAGAGTTAAATAAATATTCAGAGTTAAATAAACACAAATACTGACACTTTGATAATAATTGATTTAAAAAAAGCGACGTAGAGACATTGAAACGATTCTTTGCTTTAGACAGCAAGCGATTCTAAATTATGTAATTATTTACATACACATGTATAGAATTTTATGAACTCGAGAAGTAGTTAGACTTGCACATTGACTATCGCAAACAATCGGGCGTTTTACAGAGCTAATAAAAACTTATTTTGACTTGAAGAAATGTTAAATTTAGAACTGATTCTACGAAATTGCGTAGGTTTTCATGTGCTATTTTTCCTGAATCACTTACCGAAAGACGTAAAACAACCTATGTCCTTTACATACACACATGGGAAGACTTGTATGCTGAATCATAATCAATCAAATAATTATATTGGGCAAAAGCACAGTTAATGTACACGAGTTATATGTTCAATTTCAGAGAAAGAACAAACATCGTTTTGACTAAAAACATGCACAGAATATTAAAAATAAACAGAAAACTGTTTATCATTACCAGAAATATATCCAATTATAGTCCATTTGATTTCTATAAATCTCAAGAAAAAAATTCTTAAAAATTCATTTCATAACATATTTTTCCAATTTTTGTAGCAAAATATGTTCATATTATATTTATGAACTTTGACAGCATTCTATTTTTTTATTCGTAATTAAAAAAGTTACCCATTAGGTGTCTATGTTAATTTTATTTTCCAAAGCTTAAACAAACTGATGGGAGGAGTTCTATTAGTGTAACTTACTTCCTGTATAAACAAAAACAGACAAACATGTGGCTTGATGTAAACATTAACATTACATGTCAGTTAGAATTAAACTGGTCAATCAAGTTATGGAAGTATTGGGGAAAACATTCAATGGTGTTTATTTCTTATAAAATGCAATGTCCATGATGTCAGATAAACTGAAATAATCTATATGATCAGTACTTTTCATAGCATATATATATACAATATTAAAATAGTAATATTTTTACTTTAAAAAAAATAAAAGATTAAAAGACGATCCACTCCGAAAATGACAAAAAAAACATAGCAAAACAAAGAAAAAAATCCAGGGAGACTTGAAGCCTTCGTGAAACGGGGTGAATTAAAACAAAACTTCTAGACTTCTATCTCTTGTACAAAAGCATGTTGAATATTTATCTTTTAGGTAAACTACTCATTTTTTTTATTTCAATTTATTAATACAGTTTGTTTTATTCCTTTGTTTTGTTTTGCAATTGCAAAGGAAAAGAAATCAAATCAATGATATAAACATGCGCCATGCCCAGTAGTGCAGTCTGGAACAATGTATGTTCAAACCATTGTTATTAAAATTTATGTCCAGTGTCAACCATGCCTGACTAGATTTCACCTATCTGACATGTAAGTTATTTGGTCACATGGTTTAGAGGTATTTACAAAGCACATGTTTGTCTGTTTTTGTTTACAGAGGAAGTTAGTTACATCAATCGAACCCACCCTCCAATAGTTTTAGCTTAGAAAAATAAAATTAACATAGACACCTAATGGGTAATTTTTTAATTGCGGATGAAAAATTATAAAATTTGCTGTCTGGGTTCGTTTATATAATAAAAATATATTTTGCAAGAAAAATTGGCAGAATTTTGTGAAATAAAATTTTAATAATTTTTTCTGTAGATTTATAGATCAAATGGACAATAATAAATTGAGTCATTCATAATACGTTGCGCACATTGGCATTGGTGATTTATTCAGGACGAAAATTTGATGTAGAAATTGTATTCAAATGCTCATATAGTTATTTATGTGGCATATAAAACATACAAATGCTTATTCAGTGTCATGCTATTTATTATTATTTTCATTTAATGATCGAAATATATTAGTTACGTATGAATATGTAATACACTTTAGATTCACTTATATGAGATAGAATTTCATAATGCTGTGAAAAAAAAACAACATTTTTTTTCGTAAAAGTTTCAGTTAATTGTGTTGACAGTAACCAGACCCAACAGGAGCTTCCCAGTCAGCATGTAAATGTTGGGCCAACATTGGCTCAATGTATCACAAAACGTTGGCCCAAGGTATAAGTGCAAAGTGGGCCAACATTGGCCCATCGTGTTGGCTCAATGCTGGGCAAACGTTGTAAGGGTTTTTGTACTACGTTGGCAGAACGTTGGCCCAATGTTGATAATATGTTGGCATAATGTTGGGCCAACGTTGTAAGTATTTTTTTCTACGTTGGCGAAAGGTTGGCAATTTGTTGGTAATATGTTGGCTTAATGTCGGCACAGTATCATTGTCTCTGCCGACTTCTCCTTCTGTTTGATCCATCCTTTGTCGATCCGATTCCATCTCAGTTTGCTTCAGTCTTTCCCTTCTATTTCGATATTCTGAAAGTATATTTAAGTCAAAATAAAACATTGAATTTCATTTTCAAGAAGTATTGATAGTTCTAAATTTTCTCTGTATATATAAATACTTTATTTTTATCAATTTACTGAACACACAAAAAGCAAAAAAATAAAAGACAACTGTTAGAAAGAGATCATCAAAATACTTCTGAGTTTCGACCTAATTATAATGAAATACATATCACTAGTATGAGGTATAATTCACACAGTTTTGTAAATAAAAACATATGAATAAATGATAAAACTTACAAATATTAATAAATTCAAACTTTTCTGTCTTCATATTAAACTATCTTATAATTATGAGAAATTAAGAAAAACTCACATGTCTAATTCCTTCAAATATTCTAAGTTACACTCCACTTATAGCCAGTTACTTTGACAACCGAACATTTAGATATATAAATGCCATATGCTTGACCTCGGGGCAATTAAATCTTCACATTGTCAGAGAACACATGCTGACAGCAAAACAGGTTATCCAATTCGTTTTGGTCAATTATCAGTAAATATGTTCCAGACCATACGCGTATTCAGACCGTACGCATACGGTCCGGACCGTTTGCGTATACTCATATGGTCCGACCGTACGCGTATGGTCTGACCGTACGCGTAAGGTCGGACCGTATGAGTATACGTGTACGGTCTACTACGAGCTGGACCATAAGCGTATATTTAGACCGTATGAGTACAAAGAAAAAGACAGACCCTACATTCGTTATTTAAACTAAGAAGTAAGTTACAGTCAAAACTGATAGCACTAACTACTACTGAAAACCGTATAAATCATTAGGTCTTTATAAAAATAAGAAATTACTAATTTAGCTGAAATGATATTATAAAAGAAGTGAAATAAAAAAAAATAATCACATTTTCACTCAAATTTAAATTTGATTTTACATTAAGGACTTTTGTTCATGAGTAGTATATAGGAGGTTTTCACTTAGGATTTGAGGTGGTGGTGCTGTGGTGGTGCCGGAAGTGACGTCACCGGAAGTGACGTCACCGGAAGTGACGTAGACCGGAAGTGACGTGACGGAAGTCACGTCACCGGAAGCGGAAGTCACGTGACCGGATGTAGACGTGTTTATGATGCGCATGCGC
>MJUU01016729.1:13630-45555 GCA_002080025.1 Modiolus philippinarum | reverse complement strand
TCAGGTTTTGTTCTGTGACGTTGTGATAAAGGGAAAATTCACTCACAAGGAACAATTTTTGTACATGAGTGAATTACCATTTTTCTTGCGAACTACCTGATAGTTCAGCAGCGACCTCAATACGGAAAAGCATTGAGGTTAATATATTCAGGTTTTTTTTTTTCAATGAACATCCTGATGAAAAGGCGACACATGAAGATGCTCCTCTTAGAGAATGGCCTTTGAACATTTCAACAATAAAAGCAGCAGCTCTCAACAAAACAGTTCAACCATCTGAATAATGTGTACGATGTAACTTTATAAGTCAAATAAAATAGACTTGATGACTTCCGACATCTTTGGCATTGAAATATAATGTTAGTAAGTTCAAACAACACTATTATCAGGCTTTTCAATTTTTTGGTAAAGAAACTCCTTTTCTAAAAATCTTTTTAAAGTTCATTTCATTTAAAATCAATACCACCCTGTTCACCATTTTTATCCATGAATTTTGTGTGAAGTGGTGACAAGATGCAGAAATCGCTTAAATAAGCAATGAAGAGATATGGGGTAAATGCACATGAGACAAAGCCTCTACATATAAGTGGTAAAACCACGCAATGGAACAACGCTTTTAATGTTGTTCTCCATCTTGAAGTCACCATGAGGACTTCAATAATGAGCTTTGCTCATACATCATAGTAAGGTCAAGACGACCTCAAAGCTTAAAGCTAAAAGCAGTCAATTTTTGTGGCTGTCTCACCTCCTTGTTTTGTCTTTGTTTTTCTCTTTGCCGTTTTTGCCATGTCTTCGGATTTAGATTTTTGTAGTCTTCGATTCCCTTGTTCCTTCAGTATTCTAGTGCCGTTGCTTCATTGTGAAGTCCTTTAAAGTGAAGTCGTCCAATGAATATAAAGCACACAAAGTACATAAAAAGCCAACATATACGACAACCACGCTCTTGGCGGGTTAGAGACTTAAAACAACCTTTCTACAAACGATCTTGAAATTGAAATCTTTTTACATTCACCCCAAAAATGGTAAAGTCTGAGACAAAATTAAACGAGTAGTATTAATGACAATATGCTAAATTTCTTTTTTTTTTTCTAAAAGTATTCAGTTAGCCAATTACATCCTATTTACATTGAAAGTGATTAATACCCCTCTTACATGTATTACACAAACAAATATTTTTTCAAGATTGGTATTGTTTTATTGTAAGTGATATATAAGATCTCATGATGACGTAAGCAGACCCTTGTGAAAGCCCTCTACCAATAACCCGAATAATCCAGTCGTCATACTTCGTTCACTTCGATCACTCCATTCACGTCTTAATGCATTTGCTGTTGAAACGCGTCAGTATCACAATGCATAACGAGTTATTATTGAGTGAAAAGGGAAAGTTTATTGTTTGATGTTCGAAACCAAAATATTTGTTTTTTATATTCTGGACAGTTGTTACTAATCCTAATATTCCGGCCATTGTGTATTTGTTCCCTACAATCACTCCTTGCCATTCTTTGACAACGGAAGATGCATCTGCACAGTCTCAGATGAAATTAGACATTTGATTGGCCCCACTCTGTGAGTCGGGGCTGATGCGTCCAATGATCATAGGGAATTCGGTCTTCGAAAGTAGAGAGAATCTGATATGGAGAAAGCCTAAATTGTCCTGTTGATGGTTTTCCTGATAAAATTAAGGAGGAGATGGCATTGTTCTAAATGTTGCTACGTCACTAAATTATCTGAGTGTCTTGAGAAGCCTTAGTTGTGCTGGCCAAAATAGCCTCTTCAATATGGTCATTTATCAACTTCATAATAATCTTTACCAGTCGACTGAAAGGAGGGATTTATGTGGAGTTGGACATCTAGAAAGATATTACTTTGAGAACACAAAGACCAAGACTAATTAAGTTTTGAACTTTTTCGACCCCGCCTTTCAATCGCCCTTTACGACGGTCCCGTCCTCGACCCCGCTTCTTGTTCTATTGGGAGATGGAAGCTAACTGAATAATGTCTTTTAATAATTCACTTTTATGATGTTTATTCCTGACATCAACACTAACAACTATCTGGTTCGTAGTGGTACGTAGCAGTAACGTAGTGTACCGTACAAAAACGTACTGAAACCTACCATTAACGTAGCAGACCGTAGTTGAAACTTAACGAACCCTAGCAATACCTACTAAAACGTAGTTTATATCGGACGAAACGTACTAAAACGTTGTGAAACCTGGATAATTCAAATCAACTAACCCGTAGTAAAACCGCGCAAAACGTAGGGAAACGTCCTAAACCGTAGTACAAACCTGATAAAACGTAAAGACCGTAAAAATGTGACCAAAAAAAATGAGATGAAACGTGGCCATATAAAACGTAGTAAAACCAGAGGCTTGAAACGTGACAGTTGGACTGAGGCTTAATATGGAAAAAGTGAATGATGGCTTATATTCCCCATTACTGCTATGAAAAGACTCGAGGCCTTGGCGAGGTCACAACATTATTTGATTAATACAAGGCTGAACTAAACTGGGCTATTCTGGCAGAAGACAATATGATCATTGCAAAAGAAAAAGAAGTTGTACGGTTGTGATAACATCAAGTATTGATGATTGATTTTGAGCAATTCTGAAGTTTATGCATCATATCGTTACCAAGATATTTGTTTTAGTATTATTACTATGTCAATTATCGTGTAGATAATAACAAAGGCACATAATAAAAGTTATAAACGCAAATTTGCTGCCTCATTGAGATATGTCACATAAATTATTGTAGCGCCTTGATTTACTGAGGTACTGTGGACAGCTGTTTTGTCATGTTTTACATGTGCATCTTTAAGATTGTCAAAACGTCAAGGCTCTATGATCATGAGATATTGTAGCAAGCGAAGACGTAACTAAGTTTATTTTACATAAGACAAGTGTAGTGTCACTTAGCTATTTAGCTGGCAAGGCATCTACGACATACTGATTTTTGTATAGAATACGACATGGCCCTAGTATCAAATTGATATTGTAGCTGGCAAGGTCGTCTGATAATGGTTGATGTATAGTATACGACATGGCCCTAGTATTATTATGATATTATAGCTGGCAAGGTCGCACGGTATTTTGTTCACGACATGGGCCTAATATCATTGAGATATTGTAGCTGGCAAGGTCATATTGTATAGATATTGATGTTTATGATGATCACTTATTAGATTTTAAGAGAAACCTTGTTCACTGTTGATTGTGCGAGACTGTAGAGACCATCTTTGTTTCAGCAACACTTCAAAGATATTTCAGTTAAGATGTAGTAAAGCTACGACATTTATTATGTAAGTTTAAATCTTATTTTTAAAATAAATTTTCCATTGTTTTATAACTATAAAAATAGTTTACACTATTGTTTGTTTAATAAAAGCTCGTTCCGAATCGTGTTTGGTCTACTGCAAAAAACACCACTTGTATCTTCACGTAAACAACACACACACACACAAACACATGGAACAGTCTTTAAGCGCCTGAAAATGGTATGTTTTTTAATCGTCTAGATATCCATGATGAATGCCGATAAACCACTACTGCTTAATTCAATTAAGGTGAGAGGTACGTAAATAAGCGCTTCTACCGGTGAACGTTATGAATATTCTTTTGAATGAACGTAAAATAATTTTAATTTTCACTTTAAATTATCGTCGTTTCAAACTATATCCTACAATTTTTCTGAAAAATTGATATTATATTGCCAAAAAAATTTCTGTTTTATTGATATAATTTTTTTGTAGGGTCACCGAGTTCGTTTTCGTGGCATATATCGCTGAATAGATGTTCATTTTTCAAATCACGCCTAAAATCATAACTTTTATCGACGACGTCGCTATTTTGACGGTCAATTTTATCGAAAAAATCCATTTTTGGCGTGTCTTTTCTATGTTCAACTATTTATACCGGCGAAATTAATTCGGTGACCCTATGTACAATTTACACCATTAAAAAGGGAATTTCATTGTTTAAAACATATCTTTTTTGCAGAAAAATTGTAAGATACGTTTTCATAAACGAGCAATTTAAACACGTTTCATATATTATTTTTCTGTATGTTTTACACGGATTCTATATGAAAACAACATAAATAACAAAATACCGAAGTTACTGTGAATTTATTTTCTGCATATGCGCATTTCGACAACTTATGTCTCATCAGTGCAGATAAAACCAAAACATTTGGAAGTCCATTAACCAAAAAACATGTAAAAGCTGATAGAGAACAAATAACCAAAAGGGTCTAAATAGAAAAGCCAAAATTCAGCTAAGGACAGAGCTATGCATGAGGGAGATACTCCTTAGTTTTTAACAAAATTTGTAAAATTTAGATATTGCAAGTTTAAATAAATTCGGTTTTTGGGTCAGCACCTAAGTAGTGACTACTGGGTTTGTGAATACCTTCGGGGACTAAAAGTCCACCAGCAGAGGCATCGGCCCAGTGGTAATAAATAACAAAATACCGCAGTTACTGATAGATTTTTCGAACGGTCATATTTCAAACATAAAAATAGCTAACCCGATTTTATTTCACCTTGTAATTCAGCTTCATTTGATGCACTTGCATGTAAAATTTCATGGAAATCCGGAAGTTTTGCTATTCACGTACCTATTACCTTAAGGTAAAAAGGAAGGAATTCAGTAAGGGAACCAGTTTGTTAATCTGTGTACCCTAGGAATTGAATGATAAGTAAAGTAAGGATTGGCTGTTCTGCATGATAAGATGTAAATTAACCAAGTCTTTTACATTTTCATGTCATTTACTTTTTGTAGTCTTTCAATAAATAATTAGAAAATGTTTAGCGCTTCACAGTAATTTTTGGCGAATTTTTAAAAAGATGGATTTTTTCACATACCATGCAGACATTGTGAACTTTATCCCCACTCTTCTATAAATAGCTCAAAAGGAAGGCGGTCATGCATATATAAACTTGTTTATTTTTAGAAGTGCCAATAAAAGTTCCTGAACAGCAAGAATGGTTTTTGATCTGATCATTGTTAGAAAGTACTATAAATCTGATATATATTAGCATTGTGAGCAATGGAAAATGAATTCCTTCCTTGTTCCCTATAGCTAAAATATTTTCCCTTAATTTTGGTTTTAGATGAATATTACTATATTTTAATGACTGATATGATACTGAGAGTTGATATCTGGAATAATATAGGATTGAAAGAAAAATCTAGCAAACCAGTATGGAAATATTGCTCAGTCAGCAGATTTGATTTTTTTTAAAGATTTTTTTTAGAAATACCATTTAGTTTCCAATGCCAGACATAGTGAAATGTTGTAAAAGATATTTTATTGGTACCAACACGCTCTTGTGTGCTCATTTGAACTTTTCGCAATGATTTAGCCATCTATTTGGGCTGAGATTTGATTCGTGACAAATTGAAAAGCGGAAAATTTGTCCAAAACTTGGTGCGAATAACCAATATTTGATTTTTGGTAAAATCTTCCCTTCCTTTTGTCATACTTTGATATATTTTGAAATAAAATGTTCAATACAATGTCTCCTATTGGTTTTATTGTACAAATTGGATGAAATTTGACACTTCACTTCATTATTTTCCAAATAGAGGCTTAAAATGGGTGAAATTTCACCATTGGTTAAGAATAGTGTGAGTTTATAATGGGCCTGTACTTCACCATTTCATGTAAAATTGAGTCTTAATGTGCCATTTTACATTAGTCGATACTTAATTGAACCAATATTGAATGAAAATATACTAAAATCCTTTATACATGTGTTGTGTTTAATTGATATATACTTTATGTTCGTTTGAGTTTGACGAATTAGAACATAAATAATTAAAATTTGCAGAAATGACCTCTCGTCCAAGATAACTCTAAGTTAACTTAGAATCATATCTAAGTTAACTTGAAGTTAACTAAGAGCAGTCGTATATAGCATTTCTAGAAATTGTCTTAAATCGTCATTTTCTTAGTTAACTTAGAAAGTTTTAAAAGTGGTCATAAAATAGAAAATTCAAGTGATCATACGACACAACAGTATTAAAACTGGTCATGAAAATTATCTCAGTTCTAAGTTAGCTTTGAACAGTTCTAAATTTGGTCAGAAGATAAAGCAGTATTATTATTTAAAGGTCATGCACAGTAAGAATAGATCGGAACTATCTTTGTTACAAATGGACGTAATAAATTTGTCTCCTGTTATACATGTAAAGTGCACTTGAGTTATTTCCCTTCCCAAGACGGATACCCGAATTCGCGATAGTTTTCTGTTAATTTATTATCATAAAATACAAAACGTAAATTAAACCATTAGAAGAAATGTGAATAAATATGAGATTACTTTAACAGACACCCATAATTATTGAAAACATAAAACCGATTTTTTTGTATGTATTTTTTCATTTTGTGGAGATCTGAATAATCATATACTTTTGTACTGTTCCTTGATGAAAGTCTCATAATGACTCAAATTATGTCAAGACAACAAATCTTATGCTGCTGTGATATATATTTCACACTGGACCATCAGTAAGGCAACAATTGTTTGGTTTCAGCGTCTTGTTTTCACAAAAATAACAACATGCATAGAAAATTAAAATATTAATGAATATTGATGTTGGATCAAACACAGGTATGAAAATTGTTACACTTTATTGCTTGCAAACAATGTTATAACAGGAAAATCAAAAATGAAAGTGGGCATGTTTGTTATAATAACTCAATACCGAAGTTACTGTCAATTTAATTTCTGCATATGCGCATTTCGACAACTTATATCTCTTCAGTGCAGATAAAATCTAAACGTTTGGAAGACCATAAACTCAAAGATGTGTAAAAACTGATAGAGAACAAAATAACCAATATGATCTAAATGTACAGCCAAAATCAGCCAAGGACAGAGCTTTGCATAAGGGAGATACTCCTTAAGTTTTCAACAAAATTTACTTAAGAATTGAATGCAATATTTTGTATTTGTAACGAACTTGTTTTAGTCCCAATTTATTAACCTAAATTGCATTGAATACAGTCAAAGTCAGTTTAATCAGTAACCCCTGGTCACGAAAGGTAGGTGTCGGGAGAACCCAAAGATAACCCCATGGATATATTTTCGCGCCAAGTCTGGTCATGTGACTAGACGTACAGGTAATTTTCTCAGGTGTGCTTGTTGGCAGTGCGCAACTAGACGGCAAGGTGTTCAGACGTAACTGTGAAATAATTCAGTTTTATTGGTAAATTCTCAGGATTGTCAGTCACAGGACATGGAGTTTTCATAGAAAATAAACTGATTTATAGCTCAGGGGTCATTTATATTCAAATAGGATGGTTATTTTCCTGTATTTGTGGAAGTTACGTATGTAAACATGTGTTGGTCCGAGGACGGCACAGTCTGAGGGGTGATGTACCGGAAGTTGTTCCGAGTCTGTCAAAATACCTATTGTTAGAGTAAATGGTATCACGTACAACGACTTCGCGGTCAGTATTGAGTATTGATTAATATATTGCAAAAGTTCGGAAGTTCAGGATGTATTCTGTAGTCCGTTCTAGCTTATAATATACAGCTGTGAGATAATTAATACCGGAAGTCTGTGACATGTTAATTTAAGTTGTGATACATTTGCACAAATAGATATTTGCGCTACTGAAGTCCGTCTGCACATTTATGAATACAATTTGGTGAAACTCTATGACAGTGTTGAAGATTAATTATTATAAAATAACTAATGTCAGTGATGTCCCAAGTCTATTGTGATTGAACTGCACATTGGATAGAGTAGACATTATTTAAACGTTTGATACTGAACATTATTATTTGGTCTACTTATGATTGTCCGTCAGATGAACATTATTATTTGGTCTTCTTATGATTGTCCGTCAGATGAACATTATTTGATCGACTTTAGATTGTCCGTCAGATGAGTTGTGATAGACTTGACTATTTAGTTACATTTTTATTTTGATTATTTTTATATGTGTATTTAGTTTACTTTGAGTTGTGTGCTTGTGCATACGTGTGTATTTATGTTCAGTGATTTTTGTGTTTATTTGCATGCATTTATTTATGTACTTAAGTTTAGTTTAGTTTTGTTTGTCATTTTTTTTGTGTTTAGTTTTTAGTAAAATTATTTAATTTTTCTTTTGTTTCTTTGAATGTTCGCCATCTGACAATCTCGACTCCTACGTCTTTACATTGGTGGCAGCGGTGGGATTGTCATCAGTCGAACATTTATAGTTTTGAACATTTTTGCCAGTTGTGTGATATTGAAAATTTCACAAAAAGGCGTCACCACAATTACCTGATTGGGTTACAGATTTAATGAATAAGGGGCAATCTGCTGATCAATGTCTAGAGTTGTTACGAGAAATGCAGAGATCAGAACGCGAGGAGAGAGCAGCTGAGCGTGAAATGAGAAAGGTAGAATTAGAGCGTGATGTTAGGTTAAAAGAGCTCGAGTTAAGGGAGAAAGAGTTAGCTCAAGGTGTTGCTAATCCTACTCAAAAATCAGAAACTTTTTTTAAATCCAAATTACCTAAATTTCAAGAAGGTCTAGATCCAGATGTGTTTTTACGGTCATTTGAGAAACTTGTTACCCTTCATAAAATTCCAAAACAGGAATGGCCATTGAGGTTAGTTCCCCTTTTATGTTGTAAAGCCCTTGAGGCATATTCACGACTTAGTGATGACGATAGCAAACAGTATGGCCGAATTAAAACGGCCATTTTAGTTAGGTATGAACTTACTGCAGAGGCATATAGACATAAATTCAGAAATTCTAGTCAAGTAGTTGGTGAATCATTTAAAGAATGTTCTGTCAAGGTTGAAGGTTTTATTAAGCACTGGTGTAAGCGGGAAAATGTTGGGGGTAGTTTTTAGAAATTTTATGACCTTATCATTAGGGAACAACGGTAAGTAGCGATAAAGATCTCAAACTGTGGATTCAAGAGCATAAACCCGTTGATGTAAATGCATTAGTTGAATTAGTAGCTGAAGTTTACCATGTAGCATGTAAAGACGCTGAGCCAAAATGTAAAAGTAAAACTTAGTCGAATAACGATTCTCTGAAGAATAAGCAGAGTAATAGCCAAGGTCAGTATAGGCGTGAAAACATATCTTGTTTTATGTGTAAACGCCAAGGTCACATAGCAACAGATTGTCCACTTAAAAAACAGCAACCAAGGTCAAATAATTCTGGTCAACAAGGTAAGTTTGGACTTTGTCTAGATAAGCAAAACCCAAGTGCAGATCAGTCAGTTAATGTCAGTGGGGTGACCGTACGTTTACCAGGTGTTCATGTCTCTTATGCCGTAAAGTAAATGGGAATGTCTGTTCAGTTTTAAGGGACACTGGAAGTTCAAGCATATTCGTCAATGAAACATTTGTAGAAAAGGACAAATTTACAGGCATAAGTAGGGAAATTTGTCTTGCTGATGGTTCTTCACGTGAATGCAGCGAGCATGGATAGCTATTGACACTCCTTTTATTACAGGTACTGTTTTGGCAATTGTACTTGATTCTCCTTTTGCAGACCTTATTGTTGGGAATTATGTTAATACCTTCATACCATCATGTGTAAGTAAACCTGTTAGTAATAATACAAGTGACATTTCAATTTCAGATTCTCTTTCACAGCCTTGTACCGTCGTACAGACTAGAGCACATGACCTCTAAAAATCTGCTGATGATGTTCAAGCAGAAGCTACGGTTGCTAAGTACACCACTGACACTCCAGTAAAAGACTCTTTACAAGTAACTAATCCAGATAAGTCTTTTGATATTTGTAATAGGTCTGAATTAATAGATGCCGAGAAGAATGACCAGAGTTAAGATAGAGTTAGAACATTAGTTACAGATGAACCTCAAGATGAGTCTTCATACTTTTGTATTAAATCAGATTTACTTTATAGGGTTTTCAGGGCTGGTGCGGGGGGAGGTTATTTATCAAATTGTTGTTCCTAGAAAATACAGGAAAACTGTTTTATCTTTAGGTCATGATATCCATCTTGCTGGTCATCTAGGCACCAAGAAGACGAGAAATAGGATCATGCAAAACTTCTTTTGGCCTGGTATGTTTTCAGATATTTCATAATTTTGCAGATCTTGTCCCGACTGTCAACGTGGTGTGCAAAAAGGAAGAATACCTAGAGCCCCTCTTGTCAGTATCCCCCCAATTAATGAATCTTTTGAGCGTTTGGCTATTAGTTTTGTTGGCCCTTTGCCCTTAACAGAGAACAAAAATAGATATATTTTAGTTTGCATTGATTATGCAACCAGATACCCGGAAGCTATTCCACTACGGAACCAAGAGGCTGAAACAGTTGCCGATGCTCTCATTAGTCTGTTTTCAAGGGTTGGTGTACCGAAAGAGATACTGTCTGACCAGGGAAGCAATTTTATGTCTGATCTCATGAATCAGGTATGTAAATTACTTAAGATACATAAAATGTGCACAACTCCTTATCATCCATCTGCAAATGGGCTTGTTGAAAAGTTTAATGGTGTTTTGAAGAAAATGCTCAAAGGTTCCGAATGAAAGTACTGGTTTCTCATCTTTCGAATAACTTTATGGTCGACATGTACGAGGGCCATTGGCCATTTTAAAAGAAGAACGGGAAGAGCCATCCGAGAGTGATAACTCTGTTATAAGTTATTTGCTCGAAACTAGAAAAAAACTCAAATTCATGACCGATTTAGCTCGAAATAATGAGAGCCAAGCAAAACGAAAACAGAAAACTTATTACGATAAAAAGGCTAGATGAAGAAGTTTCGGGAAGTTTTGAGTTTGATTTTTCTTCCGTAGTGCGACAGTGTTCTACCGGCAGACTAGGCTCCTTGAGCTAGCCGGCAGTTTAGCGGCGAGCACCCCTTGACCAATCTTTCAAAATTACGTATTGTTTTTTTCTTTCCTTTCAAGATTGTGGTCATGGAGTTAGTAGTCTACCTGTATTGGGTTTTATTCGTATGTTTTTATACTATAGGGAAACGGGACAGATAAAGGGGAGGTTTGGGTACCCCAAAACAGGTTTAAGCCAAGTCCGGCTGTCCCGAGTTCCTATAGTTGTTTACGTTTGTCTTTTGTCTTATTTGTGTTTTTCCTGTGTATTTCCTAGCAGATTGTGGCATGTAATTATAATTTTCAGCCATTGTAGGTGTTTCCTGTTGTCCCTTTTATTTCATTGAGGTTGGACAAAAACTATTAGCGTCATGGAGGGGTCCGTTTCCCATTATAGACAAAATTTCACCTGTTGATTACAAAATTAGGGTGAGAGGTAATACAGAAAAAAATATTTCATGTAAATATTTTGAAACTTTGGTATGACAGGTCAGAAGAATTTGAGGATAGTAAGCGCGATGTTTTAGCATGTTTGGAAGTAATATCTGAATTAAGCACAGTAGATGACCAAACAGATGAGGATTTAAATGTAAAACTTACACCATGCGGAGAAGGTAAGGAATCCATTGAGGACATAACTCTTTCTGAGGACTTAACTCAGGAGCAAAAGCAACAATTAGAGAAACTATTAGGTGAGTAAAGTGACATCTTAAGTGGTGTGCCTCGTGTTACCGATGTCATTCAACATTCAGTCAAAACAACTACTGAAGAACCTGTGTACAAGAAACCTTATTCCCTACCTTATGCACTAAGGGACCAAGTCAAAAATGAAATTGACAAGATGTTAAAATCAGGTATAGTAGAATCTTCAAACAGTCCAACGCTGCTCCGGTTGTTTTGGTACGTAAAAAGGATTCCACTATTTTCTTAGATATGGTGTACTTGTACATGAGATAATATCTCATTTGTACACTTTGTTCAATTACTATTAGCTAAATTTATGTAACTTCTAAAACCGAAGGCTTAACTCCCTCCATCGTAGTTTTGTCCTTAGCTAAATTTGATATTACTGATTATTCGGATTTCGATTGGTTTTTTGCATTTTAAACATTTATTGAAATTATGGATTTCCTTTGTTTGGGTTTTGGTGCTGCTGATGAGAAATAAATTTCCGAAATGGCCATACAGCTCATTAATATTATTGCAGTTGGAGTTAACATATGTGTTATGGTTTCATGTTCATTTACTCCATATCCTTTCGTAAAATATCCAGTATTAGATTCTGTGTCGATTATCGTGGCTTAAACGGTGTTACAGTTTTGACCCCAGGCCTATGCCCTGGGTGGATGAGATCTTAATAAGGTAAACAAGGCTAAGTATATAAGTGAGTTGGACCTTACAAAAGGGTATTGGCAAGTACCGCTCGACCCTGATGCCAAAAGGAAGAGTGCTTTCGTAACTCCGTTTGGTCAATTTCAATTTACAGTACTGCCGTTTGGTATGATGAATGCGGGTGCAACTTTCGTTCGCTTAATGAACAAAGTTTTGACTGGCCATGAGGAATATGCAGATTCCTTCATAGATGATGTCGGAATATTTAGTGACAGTTGGTTATATCACTTGGAACACTTAAGGTCAATATTTCAAATACTTATGGAGTCTAAATTGACAGCCAGACCTAGCAAATGCTCACTTGGATTTAGAGAACTGGAATTTCTTGGTCATATTGCAGGTAGTAACAAGATAAAACACGTTCAGGACAAGGTCAAAACCATTGAGAATTTCCCTAATCCGAAAACAAAGAAAACTGTATAAGGTCATTCCTTGGGATGGTAGGTTTTTACAGGAAGTTTATTCCTAGGTTTTCAGACATTTCAGTACCACTAACAGATCTTACAAAGAAAAACGCTCCAAATAAAGTTAAATGGTTAGCTGAACATCAAAAATCATTTGATATATTAAAATCAGAAATTTGTAAAGACTCAGTTCTGAGAAGTCCAGATTTTAATCGGAAATTTATTTTGCAGACAGATGCATCACAGACTAGTTTGGTTGCTGTTTTGGAACAAGATTTTGATGACGGGAAGTATCCAATTATGTTTATCAGTAAAAAGCTCAGTGGCAATGAGTTAAATTACGCAGTAATTGAGAAAGAGTGCTACGCGGTATGGGCGGTTAGAAATTTAAATTTCTCATATTCCAGGGAAGAAGAATATAGTTGCAGATGCTTTATCTAGGGCTGATGACCCCTGAGCGCTGGTTTTTGTTATGCAGATTGTGTTGTATATATGTTTACAGGTTTATATTTAGCTGTACATTTTCAGGGTATGGAATATTGCTTAATTTTAAGACGAAGTTCGTTGGTAATGGCTGGACTAAAATTATATTTAGTCTTCCGTAGGGGGACATTTGTAACGAACTTGTTTTATATTTTATTACTCCCAATTTATTAACCTAAATTGCATTGAATACAGTCATAGTCAGTTTAATCAGGAACCCTGGTCACGAAAGGTAGGTGTTGGGAGAACCCAAAGGTAACCCCACGGATATATTTTCGCGCCAAGTCTGGTCATGTGACTAGATATACAGGTAATTTTCTCAGGTATGCTTGTTGGCAGTGCGCAACTAGACGGCAAGGTGTTCAGACGTAACTGTGAAATAATTCAGTTTTATTGGTGAATTCTCAGTATTGTCAGTCACAGAACATGGAGTTTTCATAGAAAATATACTGATTTATAGCTCAGGGGTCATTTATATTCCCATAGGATGGTCATTTTCCTGTATTTGTGGAAGTTACGTGTGTAAACATGTGTTGGTCTGAGGACGGCACAGTCTGAGGGGTGATGTACCGGAAGTTGTTCCGAGTCTGTCCAAATACCCATTGTTAGAGTAAATGGTATCACGTACAACGACTTTGCGGTCAGTATTGAGTATTGATTAATATATTGCCAAAGTTCGGAAGTTCAGGGTGTATTCTGTAGTCCGTTCTAGCGTATAATATACAGCTGTGAGATAATTAATACCGGAAGTCTGTGACATGTTAATTTAAGTTGTGATACATTTGCACAAATAGATATTTGCGCTTCTGAAGTCCGTCTGCACATTTATGAATACAACTGGGTGAAACTTTATGACAGTGTTGTAGATAAGTTATTATAAAATAACTAATATCAGTGATGTCCCAAGTCTATGTGATTGAACTGCACATTGGATAGAGTAGACATTATTTAAAGGTTTGATACTGAACATTATTATTTGGTTTTCTTATGATTGTCCGTCAGATGAACATTATTATTTGGTCCTCTTATGATTGTCCGTCAGATGAACAATTTTGATTGACTTTAAATTGTCCGTCAGATGAACATTTTTTGATCGACTTTAGATTGTCCGTCAGATGAGTTGTGATAGACTTGACTATTTATTTACGTTCTAAGTTTGATTATTTTTATATGTGTATTTAGTTTACTTTGAGTTGTGTGCTTGTGCATACGTGTGTATTTATGTCCAGTGATTTTTGTGTTTATTTGCAGGTATTTATTTATGTACTTTAGTTTATTTAGTTTTGTTTGTCATTTTTTTTTGTGTGTGTTTAGTTTTTAGTAAAATTATTTAATTTTACTTTGGTTTCTATGAATGTTCGCCATCTGACAATCTCGACTCCCTACGTCTTTACAGTATTTTTATTGGAGTGTAAAAGAGTGGACCGTGGCACATTTTGAATGAAGTGCGCTAGCGCTTCATGTGAAAAATGTGCTACGGTCCACCCTTTTACACGACAATAAAACTACAAAATATTGCATTCAATACTTATAATTACATTCCGTAAATGGAATNGAAGTCTTGCTAATGAAGAACATAGCTAAACATTTGCCCCCATTGATAGGAAACATCTTTTTTAGTCATGTATGACGTAGAAGCATTTTGCCAGGTGAGCGATACAGGCTCAGTCTCTGAGCCTCTAGTTTGGATTACTCCGCCGTCTTTGTTTACTTTTGTCGTTGTCAAGGAGTCACGTGCTGCTGTAGTTTTACTGACTGATAAAAAAACACTTACGGAAATGATCGGAAGTTTTCGTAACCAATCAAATACGTCGATTTCCATACGAAGCAGAATGAATGTAATCATAATGTGATCAATAAACAAATACCAAAAACGAACACGTTCACTTTTAGTCTGTGGTTATTCTTACACTTGGTTAGATTTTCCTTTATATATTTTCTGAAATGAACCAATATAATAATCATAAATCAAATCATTTTATGAAAATGATTTTAAAACCATTGTGAAAGTAGGAATTAGAAACCAAACAACTGTTGCCATGCCCGATTATACCAAGTCCATTAATTAGTTAACATTTTTCAGGTAGAAATATACCTTTCTGTGGAGCAATTCACAGTGCATTTTCAACATTCAGAGATAAAAATAAGAAGAGCTCAATTGGGAACAGAGGAATAGTTGTTACTGCTTTTCCTCTGTGATGTCATCAATAATTGATATGTATAAAATTTTTTCCAGAAATGATATTCATTCTGGAAACTTTTTTTTCTCAATGACCGCTCCCGACATGTGTTGCTTGATTGGCATAGTTTAGCTGCGATCGAAGTTGCTCAACATTTTTGTCGAGAATACCGCCAAGTGCAAGCTAGGGGCCTTTTTGATCTCGCTTGAAGGGTGAATATTGTTCACCTCTGGATGAAGACCCTCAGATGACATCAAGATGTAGACAAGAATAAAAGCCCCGTCCCTGATAAACTGGAGTTTTCTATGTATCGTGTGCGTTTATGTCACATGTACATTCACTTCATATCCCTATAAAATGAGGAATTGAAATGAAACGAATAAACGCACACTACACGATACACGCAATGAACGTTACACGATACAAGATGAGCGCAAACGGTCTACACGATGAAGGCAGGCGATTTACACGATGAGCGCTATTTTGGGAATGTTGAACGTTTCCATCGATGTAGTTTGTATTCGAAGAGATTTTGTCTCATGGGAATTTACTCCGTATCCTTTCATTGCTAATTTGAGATCTCGTCCAGTATCAAACCATTCCTTGACCAAGCTGTGGGGTTGTTCGAAAACAACCATTGGTCTTTCAGACAAGATTATGCTGCGAAATTTGCATATGTGAGACGAGGAAATCACTACGAACTACAATTCATAAGCAACAGAAAGTAGTCGGTAATAAAAGGAAAATTCCTTTCTGTGAAAATCAAGCGACTTGTTTGTTTAAATCGAAATTTTATATCAATTTCAAGAGGGGACTATGGAAGTTGCGCATTAATTTTTAAGAGAGTGAATTAATTCTTTCATACATTTTTAAATTATTCTGTAATTAGAAAATGGTTCCGTAAATAGTATCATAATGTAGTAAGGACGCTTTTAATATTTCAATTTTATTATGATAATATGACGCTTTACAACATCAGTAGATTCCCATGGTTATCTGCATCAGCAATTCATTACAAGAAAAAAGTATGTATATATACCTGCAGCCTCTCCTTTATTCTAAGCTACGTCATATTTTGAATACAAAAAAAAACAAAACAGATTTACAACGAGTAGAAACTGTGTTGCACTTACATTTTTATACTAAATCTTCCTTCCAAAGATAAACTTATGTTTTGGGCCTCAACAAACAGTCTGTTTTCACTTCGATGAAGGCTAATCTTTGGCATGTCAAAGCCAGTAATATATACACTTGAGCTACAGTTAAGCATAATAAATGTTAATGTTATTTTTGCATGACATATACTTGAAATAAAATAATAGATATGTTGAGGTAATATTTTTGAAAATGGTATATTATGCTGCGTTCACACGTAATACGATTTGATTCGCATTCGATGCGTATTAAACTAATACACATTAGTTATTTCGTTACTCAAAACGTATTTGTAAAGTTGCGTTCACACGTAATACGTATCGAATGCGCATCGAAATCGTTTTCGATGCGTATTCGATGCGCATTATATGTACGTCTGAACGCAGCATTAAATCGACCCATGATTCACCACAATTACATATGGGATCTAAACAAAATTAATTCTCGATATATCACGGCTTTTGCTTCGAAGTGTAGGCTAATGTGATGAATTTTCCTGTCTGTACTTTTGGTGTAAACCTCAAGGTTAACTTGTTTCAATAAGCAAACTTATCATCACAGAAATACTTAAGAGGTAACCCCGGAGGGCCTCTAAAATCTTCCACTCGATTATTTTTTCTATTAATTATGCACATAACTTTTTAAATACATGCTCATACATATTTCAAGCAATTTTCGAAATTTATTACCGTTCCGTTTTCTGTTTAGACTATCTTTACTCTAATTTAATGTTTTCGATTCAGGAATCGATTTCAACACACGAAGAAAGCTAAGATTGAAATTATATTGGATAATGCAAGGTTCTGTCGTATAAACAAGTGTGAAAGTTAAAGTATTAAGTTTACTGATAAATTTGAAAAATCTAGACTGAAATATTAAACTCTGCTGGAAAATACGAGTCTTTTGATTTTCGCATAAAATTGGGAATAAAAAAATAATAAATACCGTACTAACTGTAAATTTAGTTTCTGCATAAAACCATTTCGACAACTTATGTCACTTCAGTGCAGAAAATTTAAACATTCGAAAGACCATTACTCAAAGATGTTTAAGAACTAATAGAGAAAAAATAACAAAATATGATCTAAATGGATGGCCAAACCAGTTAAGGACCGGTTTTTGCATGAGGGAGATACTCATTTTTTTTTAACAAAGTTTAAAAAATAAAGAGATATTGAAAAATTCCGGATAAAGTCGGCTTTCGGAGTACCGAGGTACTGACAACTGGGCTGATGAATACCCATGGGGAGTAACAGCCCAACAAGATATGTTGTATATATAAGAAATATTATAATTTTATAAAAGTCTAGCCTCTCGTTAAAATCAAATCAATAAAATTACTGAAGTGTGTTATAAATTATTTCCCTTGATATAATATTCCCCTCCCCCTTTTACAAATTTCACCTTCAATTGATTGAACTGAGGTTAAAACTAAAGTAAAAATGGTATGGAAAGTTCAAAAGATCAACTTTCGTCACCAAGTACACAATGGAACTCCTTAAACGACTAAATTTTGTCATCAATTTGTACTTTTACACGAGGTCCTCTTTATTCCCTGTCACATGCTCTTTAAGTTGATTGATGTGGTGCATTCTATCGACCATCCAATAAATTTATTGCTGTATGAATCATAGGGGACAAAATCTTAGGATTTAATATGAGAAAATGGGAAAAGGAGTTTTGGTAGTTTTCACAGTTGAAAAGGGGTTTGACAACTAATGCAAATTCAAGTAGAGAGCAATGGCGAAACCAGGGAGTAGAATTTTATATTTCTAGAATAACTACTAAAAAATCTCTAAGAATTTGTGTTGCATCGCTGTACAGATGACTTCTAAAGACGAAATAAATTGCATCTTCAAGGCAGAACCGCGTGTTCATGAAATATTAAATAAAGTTTCGCAGACAGACTTGGCACTTATCGTTTATAGATTTTTTTTTATTATTGAAAGTTATAATGTGTATTCAATGTATGTTGTCTCAAAACGAAAGCGTCTATTGTCTCGTAATTAAGAACTGAACATTAAAGAATTTTGGAACCCAATTAATGGTTCCTACTGCTATTGTATTTCTAGTTGGATCAAGGGAGGAAGGTTTTCAAAGGGTAGAAAATCTCTATTTTCTAGATTCTTTTTTTTAATTTCGTGATTCCATAGCCAAATATTGACCAATACAAAAACAAAAGCAAAAAAACAAAACAAAACAAAAAACAAAAACAAAACAAAAACAAAAAACAAAACAAAACAAGAGGCTCTCAAGAGCCTGTATCGCTCACCTGGACTATGGCTGACATATACAGTAGAATAAGGTTTGAATGGCATATATCCCAGAGGGTTCAATGTTAAACTACAATCCCCGCTCTCGGCCATCTTGGTTGAGATACAATTTTGAAAAGGACCACCTACACAATATTGTGACCAAGTTTGGTTTCAATTGGCTATGTAGTTCCAGAGAAAAAGATCTTTGAATGTGTTTTCCCATAGGGTTCAATGTGAAACTATTTCCCCCCCTGACGGCTATCTTGGATGAGGTGTGAATCTGCCGGACACAATTTTGAAAGGGTACCATCTAAGGACTATTGTGACCAAGTCTGGTTTCAATTGGCCGAGTAGTTCCTGAGTAGAAGATCTTTGAATGTGTTTCCCATAGGGTCCAATGTTAATCTATGTTCCCAGCTGGCGGCCATCTTGGATTAGGTGCGAACCTGCCGGACACAATTTTGAAAGGGACCACCTAAGGACTATTGTGACTAAGTTTGGTTTCAATTGGCAAAGTAGTTCCAGAGTAGAAGATCTTTGAATGTGTTTCCCATAGGGTCCAATGTTAATCTATGTTCCCCGCTGGGGGCCATCTTGGATTAATTGCGAACTTGCCGGACACAATTTTGAAAGGGGTCCACCTAAAGACTATTGTGACCAAGTTTGGTTCCATTTGGCTCAGTGGTTTCAGAGGAGAAGATCTTTGAATGAAAAGTTTACGACGGACGACGGACGGACGACGGACGCCGGACGCCAAGTGATGGCAAAAGCTCACCCTGGCTATAGCCAGATGAGCTAAAAACAAAAAAAAAACAAACAAACAAACAAGAAAGGTCCACAAAACTGGAATCATCTTTTTCTTGAGCTTTATTTGAACCACCTTTTTTCAAAGGCATGATCCTTCGGTATTTAACAAACATCCTTCAAAACTATGACCACTTTCTCGTGGATCTATTACTTTGTGAATGTATTAATTTTTCAACATGTTATATCTTATTATTTACAGTATCATAACAAATTCAATTCAAATACATTTCATACTTTTTAATAAAAGATCAAGTAAAGGAACTTTGAATGGATTAATTTGACATATTTTGAGCATTTGTGAAGGTTTGTTAAAATTTTTGACCCAAACTTAACTAACTGAAATTTGGAAATGCAAGTATTGTACACTCGCAAAAAAATCGGTCTTGGTTCTCAGTGCATCTTTCCAAGTACATGTTTTATTATAAAATGGCTTAAATGGACACAAAACATTATTTACAGCTATGATTGACTGCTACGTCAGAAACGCACAGTTTCTTTCTATACTAGAGGAAATTAAAGTCCCTAATACGCTTCCGTATATTCAGGGATATTATAATATTTAGCAAAAGGGTCAATAGTTGCTAAAATTTTGTATATATTTTTTTTCTCTCGGCAAGATTTTTGCGTAATTTGCTGTGTTTAGTCGATATCACTCAACCTGAAAAGGCAAGTGACAACAAAAGGTTAAGAAAATTTATATTTATGACAAATATGAAAAAGAAATGAAATGGGGTAAATGTCAAGGAGACAACATCCCATATCCAGGTTAAAACGACATAAAACAAAGCATCTAGGGGTCACAATGTACACAATGGAATCGCGGTAGGCGTCTACATAGTTACAAGGTGTACTTGGTAAAGGAGGCTGATCTTTTGAACTTTCCATACCCTTTTTACTTTAGTTATATCTGTACGGTAATCAAATACAAACATGAGAATATAAAAATATGTCTGTTTCATTGGCATTCATGTTGATTGCTTTTCTATAATATTTACAAATAAGAGATACTTTTTACGAAAATGAAAAGTCAACTTGTCGAAAAGCCGTTACCGACAGGATGAAAATTGTACTTAATATGTAATCTTATTTAGAAGCTTGATTTTTTGGAGACAGTTTTTATAAGACTTTCAAAACGATTAGGTAAAATTGAAATTGCTTAGATATGGGTCTTAATGGGGATCCCTTTCCCGAAATCTCGACAATTTTCCATCACTTTCCCGTTTCACGGGTGAGAAAATATACTACTTAACAAAAGAAACATCCACCCATGTTTTTTGTGGAATATAATTTAAGGTAGATAGACAGTAATATTCATATCCATGAGGTTTTGTTGTAAGTCGGCACAATCGAAGAACAAATCCTACCAACCCGAAATCTGTAATAAAAAGTATGGGTCACCATGCTTGCTTTTTCTAGAATGGAGATAAAAGTTTGCTCATTTTTAGCCATTCTGTTACCTTAATTTACATAGAATGCACGGGGTAAATATGGAAAGGCAATTTTTAGCTTAATAGTATGAACATTTTATAAATGAGAATTTGATGTATTTTTGTGAACAGATAATTTATGATGTAATTTATTGGTTACAATAATAAAACGTATGTGTCACCATGCTTTTAACGGAAATTTTTTTTCAAAGTTTGCGGATTTGAAACATTATTTACGGAAAAAGGGAGTTAATTCGCGGCAAATTAAACGAAATATGACGTTGCACATCTGTCATTCAATTATTATGTCACAAAGGAAAAGCCGTCAAATTATTGTTCCGGCTCGAAAATCAAACCTACCACGCATCTTTATTTTTCTGATGCGCGATTGAATTGCGCAGCGCAACAGTGTCTATCTACCTTAATGAAAGTATTATTTTTGTTCTCTTTAATTTATAATCATCTTCAGCAATACTCGATTTTAATTTCACTCTTGAAAAAACACATCAGGTCAAAATAAAGGACTTCCGGTTGATAGAATCAAAACATAAATGAGCATGTGCAGAAAGTTGAACAAACAAGAACAACACTTACACATTGAATAATTACAAACAATTTGCTATTTTGAAATGATTGATACTTCAACAATTTTTCGAAATCGAGGCTGGAACAGATCTGGCAGTTTTTACCACTTGGAGTATTTGTTCCAGTGTGACTTTAGATTAAGTGAATTTCAAGGAGACCTCAATTTGTTTAAAATTCATCACTACTTTATCCGAAATGCATCGAATACAAAAGAAATCGGAAAACGATTGAACTGATAAAACGTCACATTTCCAGAATTCGAGCTTGACCTTATTTTAGTATTGATTTTTTGTTTTTGTTTTGGTTTTTGGAGAGGATATTAATAATGTATTGCTTTTATTAACAAATAATAAAATTCATCTCCGACCGCCATTGACCTAATGTTGAATTCTGCAAAACTTTTTTTATCACTGTTTTGGAAAATGTCTCTCATCAGCAACGACTATTGTTTGTCATAACAAATATGCAAAGGAACGAATAAATATTGGGCTTCGCCAAAGTATACAACAATAATTTTATTTCTATCATCCCTGTTAGAAATTGTATATTGAGGATCATAGTAGGTGGACGTTTCTTTTGTTGATTAGTATAGTTTGTAACGATGCCACTTTTCTCGGTTCACGGGCTCGCGCTTCAAGTCCTGAAGACTGTTCTTTCTTCCTGTCACGACCCCACTTTTGTCCAATTTAGACCGTTCTACAGAGGACTGATTTTACAGCCAATTCTGATTACTTTTTTAAGCTTTCATGGCTGAATATTTTGGTAAACATTTTCTACTGCATATTCAGTGTACAGAATTTTTCACGTTCCAAAGTAAACCGCGAACATAGAGAAAATTAGTACACCGCGAAAATTAAAATCTTTACAGTATCTCCTCTCTGGATCCGCTAATGAACCAACAAGTATCAACAAAACATGTGAATAAAAAAAATACCGTACCTATATTTATCTTTTTATTTATTTTGAAAATGTACCCATGTTAACTCATTCATTTTTTAATCTTCTTTCTGTCAGCTGTAATGATCCTCAATTCATTAACTCATTTTATTAATGAAACTCCAAATATTTTCACTACAGACTAGGACTCGGGGATAACTTCAAGACGAAGAAGAGCTGTATTTGACGCGCTATAACAATATTACGTTTTTTTTTTACTATATACTGTGTCCTATCTGTTGCTATTTTTATTAAATATATGGAACAAACAAAGTATATTTTGGCTTTAAACTCCATCTTTTAAAATGTCATTCGTTCACAATTTGAATTCTGATAAAATGTCAAATGTCATAGCTATCTCGTGGTCACGACTTATTATTTTATCATCTTTCCCTCCGCCTATTTCAGCCTGCAGAGTCCTTCCACAAAAGCCATATCCGATTGTCCCGAACTTATCAAGAGGTTGGCCTGGAGTTATCAAGCCAATTCTCCCAATGTTTGACAAGCAATATCCTTTTTATCCGTTTCGCAAGAAATAAATCTTAATTGCATAAGATCTATTATATTTTCTGATTTTAATTTTGTAAACAAATTTCCGTCACCAATGCACAAAAATAAAAACGAGACGTTCGAAAAAATACGGAAACTAGGCTTGGGGCTCGTTCGCTACGCTCACTCGCCCCTGTGCTTCATATTCGGGCTCACGGGATGATATTTTACGATATACAGATGTCAAAATCCAGATAACATATACTTATTATTTCATGGGAACGGGTTAGTATCTCGTGGAAACGCGATATTATCTCGTGTGAACAGGTAAGCTTTCTCATAACCAAGACAAAGTTTGTCGTGGAACCAGTTAGTATCTCGTGGGAACGAGTTAGCTTTACGGGATACTATCTCGTTCCCACTCCTTTCTAAGGCCCAGAAATTGCTAACTCGTTTCCACGAGATACTATCTCGTTCCAACAAGAAACTATATTGTTCCCACGGGATACTACGTCGTTGCAAAGAAATAACTATGCCGTTGCCACAAGATACTATCTTGTTATCTTGTTGTTGCCACGTGATACTATCTGCACTGACGAGACATAAGTTGTCCAAATGAGCATATGTAAAAACTGAATTCACAGTAACCTCGCGATTTAGTTATTTGTACCCATGACATAGTAAGTGATGGTCACTAGATACTAATTCAATCCCATGACATAAAATGTACTCTGTCCCGGCCACAAGAAACCTATGAGTACAAGTAAAACACGTTGTAAAAGGCCTCACGGTGTATATGATTCTCGTGGCCAAGACGTACTATGTCGTGGGAACAAGTAAGTATCTCGTGGCTACAACTTAGTAAGTCGTGGGACCGTGATAGTATCTCGTGGTCACGACATAGCTATCTCGTGACAAAGACTTAGTATCTCGTGAGAGCAAGTAAGTATGTGGTGGGAACAAGATAGTATCTACTGGAAACAACTTTGCTATGTCGTGGCCATGAACTATTATGTCGTGGGCACGAGATAGTATCTACTGGAAACAACTTTGCTATGTCGTGGGCATGAACTATTATGTCGTGGGCACGAGATAGTATCTCGAAGGAACGATTTAACTACAAAATATGTATCTCATGACCAAAGATACTGTCTCGTTCCCAAGACATACTAAGGAATAAAAATAAATATACATGCGTTTTCTGACATATTAGCAGTTGAATGTAAAACCTTTTGTATCCATTTTAGCTATTTCACAGTGTTTTGGAAAATTGCACAAATGTAGTACTCGAATGACACCGAGAACCAAAACCAAATTTTTGCTTCGAGAGTATAAACATTTGCCCTCCAATTTACAGTTATTTTAGTTCGGTTCTGGAGATGCTACGCTGCAAATTTTAACCAAAAGCAATACAAATTGTTAAAATCTGATCAAGTCCCTTCAAGTTCTGTGGCTGAGTTCTTTATCTAGACGTATGAAAGTGCATTTGAATTGATTTTGTTACGATCGTGCAATTTAAAAGATGAAGCAGTTTTTGAGAAGGTTTAATTGCGAAATTGGTGTGCTGAATGAAATAAATTCACGGAAAAATGGCAATAACTCCTTCGTTTTTTAATATTACACATAATCTAAATGATAACATAATGTTATTGATGAACAGATATTACGTATCATTTGTTCACGACATGTACATTGTACATGATTGATGTACGTTTGATTGACACATACCACCCAGTTCGTGAACTTTGAATGTTTTGGTCGTTCAAAGAAACGAGCATAATTTTCATATTTCTTTATAAACTCCTGGATATGGGGTTATTATTTTAGAGATCAAATAGATATTATTTGCTGTGTGAAAAAAAATATAATTACAACTTTCAAGTTTTGTTCATAACTACTGCAATAATACGTTTTTAACTCGCATAGCTATAGCTAACGTTAGCTTTTGCCATCACTTTGTGTACGTGGTCCGTCTGTCGTAAACTTTTCCTTTAAACAACTTCTTTTTGAGAACCATTGCTTAATTAAGAAATAGATTATTGCAAGCGGGCTCTATGCGAATTAGAACATGGGCAGACCTTATATTTGTCAATATTTTATACCGAGCAACAGCGAGGTATAAAATGAAGACAAATATAAGGTCTGCCCATGTTCTAATTCGCATAGAGCCCAGTTGCAATAATCTATTTCGATTCTAATATATTTAACAAGCGTTTTGAACATTCGAAGTGGGTCTTAGAGGGCAATATTTGGTTTGACACTAGAATTAAAATATGTCGGAAAACTGCATGCAAACACACATATATGGTCATATAGAAATCTAAATTCATTACTTCATTACAAACAAGTTGCTCATAAGCTTATGAATTTATTCAAATAATCTATTGTAAAAATATAAAATGCGGATATCTTAAAATCGAAGTGGGTATAAATGTGAGCTGGTTGTATTTCTGATTTATATGACTGCTTAGTTATGTTATATTTGAAGCCAAGAAAAAAAAAGAAAAGAAAAGGAATAAAACTCATATTAATAATTTTATTAAAGTTAAAAATTATTTTTTTATATCTAATTTGTAGAGCATGATATGCAGCATAGATAAGATTTCATAACAACAACACATTCGTTGCTAGGTTACGGTTATGTCAATTTCAGTTCCGAGTCTTAAATTCAATAATTGTTGTAAATTTCTATTATTGTCATTATCTGATGAAGCTTTTGGGCGATTCAATATTTAAAATTTTATTTACACATGGATATTGAGTGAATAAAACGTGAAACTGTACATTACAAATGTCCTTTTGTAAAAGATATACGCATTTGCTAAAAAATATTGTTGGAATTAGCTTTATCTCCAAAGCCAAAGAAGAGAGTCATATTAGAATGATACTTAATGATACTTAATGTTACTGTCAATGTATATTTATTCCTCATTACAAAAGCGCGGGCCTACTTTTAACATTGGACCCTATGGGAAATGCATACAAAGATGCTCTGAACGGATTCAAACGAAACATGACATGAATGATACTTAAAAGGTGCTGACCAAGTGCTGTTACTTTTTTTGCCGATCCATCCCCAACATAGCCACCAGCAGTGTAGTAAGTTTTCGCATCCTGTATATTTCTCAGCTGGTACGATTCGCACGAGTTTATTCAACTCTTGACGATTTTAATGAATGTAATCAGCCAAACTTTTACAACAGGGGTACAGATTTCATAAGTTTTTGAATATGATATGCACATTGGATATCTAATTATTGCGTTACTCGCAAACAGTTTATTGCTAAGTGCATTTGTAATCCTCGTTTTTATGGAAATGTTTTTAAAAGATATGCTAGAAACTGATTAAAAATCCAGAAAAGCTTGGGCGTAACTTACATTCTTAACGTAATTGGGGATATCGACGAGATATTCTGCTTGCATCCGTTAAAGTAGCTATGAGATCTAGTGACCTAAAAATTTACACACATACTGGCCTGTCAATGATACTACCGATGTCTATTGAAATTTATGATGATTCTTGACCAAACCCTTCGGGAAGTTTTTAGTTTTATTTTTCTATCGTAGTACGACAATGTCCTAGCAGCAGACTAGGCTTCTTGGGCTAGCCGGTAAATTAGCAACGAGCATTCCTTGACCCCATCTTTCAAAATTAAATATTATCTTTTTCATTACTTTCAAGATTTTGGTCATGGAGATAGTATTCTACCTGTTTGGGTTTTATTCGTATGCTTAGACACTGAAGAGACATAACTTGTCGAAATGCTCATTTGCAGAATTTAACTTTACAGTAACTTTGGTATTTAGCCAGTTGTTACAACTGGGTCGATGCCACTGCTGGTGGACTGTTAGTCCCCGAGGATACTCACCAGCCCAGTTGTCAGTACTTCGGTGCTGATCCGAAGGTCGATTGTATTTGTAACCTTACTTGTAATTTTTTTTTTGAAAACTAGGAAATGTCTCCCTCATTCAAACGCTGTCCTTTGCTGATTTTGGCTTTACATCTAGATCATATTGGTTATTTGTTCTCTATCAGTTTTTGAACATCTTTGAATTTATGGTCTTCCAAATGTTTCGATTTTATCTGCACTGAAGAGACATAAGTTGTCAAAATGTACATATGCAAAATTTAAATTCACAGTTACTTCGGTATTAAGTCATTTATTATACTACAGGAAAACGTGTCAAATACAGGGTAGGTTTGGGTACCAATAAACCGGTTTAAGCCTATCACTGGATTTTGCTAGTGCCGGTACCAAGTTCAGCTGTCCAGAATCCATATCGTCGTTTACGTTTGTTTGTTTTTTCCTATTTGTGTTCTTCCTGTGTAGTTCCCTGGCAAATTGTAGCATGTTATTGTTATTTTCAGCCTTTGAAGATGTTTCCTCTAATCCCTTTATTACATTTATTATATATCTTATACAATTATAGCCTTAGTGCACATCAGTACAAAGCTATACCGTATTGGTTTAGTACAAACGCTACATTTGTAATATTATCAATTGAGTTGAAACACTGTAACACCAGACATTTGAATCGTATTTGTCAGAGGAAAAATTTCTTTTACTTTACGAAAATATTCAATACATCAATACATCGAGAGGGAATCACTATTTAATTAACACTGTTGAGCTAAGGATCATTTATATTTAATCTATTTGAAGCGCTTCAGGTTAATTGTTTTTCGTCAATTTCAATTTAGTTAAAAATTGTCCAATAGAAAAATTATAAGTTCACTTCAATTTCATAGATAGTTTGTTTATTTGGAGGTTTATATTTATTTCAAAAGGTCTGTAATCCAGTCATTTCTGCTAATGGGTATTTGAAGCAATCATTTCCGCCTTCGGTAATGCAGTTAAGCAAAAGCCCTTATCTCTAAAAGTCATGTATTCTGCAGTTACTCTTTTAAAATAAGCAATATTTGGTCTTCCAAACGTTTGATTTACATCTTCACTGAATAGACATTGTGCAGTTGTCAAAAAGAGTATCATATATTCAGTTTGTTTTTATTTGACTAGTTTATTCGATCAATTTCGTACAACTAAGCCAATAATGTGACCAATCAGTGCGGAAAAGATCATGCGTAGCCTTCCGGAGCACCTGATGATACCTCAAGCTTTTGTTGGGGTTCACACTGCTAGTGCATTAGTTTTGTGGGGTTCTTGTTCATTTTTGTTTATTTGTTTTGTCTTTGTCATGCTGTCTCAATTTGTGTTGGATATGAATTGCTGTGATTTTCGATGCTTGATTTTGAATTTTTCTCTTTCATCATTTTGCTTCGGTATTCATTTGCCGATATATGTATTGACGTCAAAAATATCTTGAATAGAAAAAGATATTATGTCACCTTTTAATTCTTACGCCGTAACAGAATTAAACGTACGGTGATTTATAAGTGATTTGTAGCTGTCCAACGTCATTGTTTTCTGTGTTCTTGTTTTTGCTATGTCCTTGGACTTCATTTTTTGTAAATACCACTCTTTTGTTCCATCGGTATTCTACTGCCATTGCTTCAAATACAATGAAAAACAACAATGATAGCTAGCACATGAATATTTTTCTATCTTACTTATTCTTTATTTATCTATCATTATTATTTTTGTTGCTTTTTTCTTTCCTATCCGAGACGGACATCTTAACATTACTACAAATTTAAAAATAGCGACTTCAAGATGAAGAACAACAATAAAAGCGTTGTTCCATTGCTTATTTACTATGTATTTGTAGAGACTTTGTCTCATTTGCATTTACTCCATATCCCTTCATTGATTATTGTGAACATAAATTAAAAAAAATGAGAAATGACCCTTGAAAGGCTGGAAAGACAGTCATGAATGAATGTACGGTCAATTCAAAGCTTGTCAGAAATTTCAACTGTTTTGAAGCAGAAAGTAAATGTTTTTCACACTTTCTTTGCTTAGATGTGAAATAATTCACTCAGATAAAAACATACAATAGGAATGTTGATTTGAGCTTCTAGGTACAATACAATAATAAATAAAACAGACGATAAGCACAACATGCACGAAAAGCAATATTACCTATTCATTTCTGCTCCCCAAGTAATCCTGAATCCAAAATCGTTTATTTTCTTGTTCATAACTTTCCGTTTTATTATCTTTGATATGTATGACTCTGAAATTATATTCAACAATGTGGAAGAAAATATATATTATTTTTCGCCGCCTCTGTGTTAGATTCCTTTATGTTACGTATTAGGCTTATTACATTAAGGCCTCATCACAACTGAGGGTTGAAATGTGTTGAAAGCTGTGTTGCATACTTGGTATAATTTATAATAAAACCTCTTAATATTTAGGACAAATTTTCTTTAATTCCACCAAATAAAGCGCATATTATTCACATTTCAAAAATCGATCTTTCGGTGTTTGTATTAGCGGCCAAGATTTTGAAAATCAGAAAAAAATATAATATTAAAATCAAAGCAGATACTAAAACCAATCAAGCGTTTAAATCGACAAAATCGTTTTATTATGGAGGACTGTCATGACATCATGTGAAAATATGTATAAGTATATCAAAATATGTCGAATGAGCCAAATTCATACTAATATCCAGAAAATATCAGAAAACGGAATGGCAAAGTACTCCATTTGCCACGAAAATGATTTAGCGTAATTTTTCTCAAAAAGTGTTATCTGTGTTAAACTTCATTATTTCCATCCTAGAAAGAAGTTAATTAATAAAAGAATTATACATGTATATAGATAGAATATCACCATATGTACATCATTTTGATATCAAAATGATTGTCATTATTGTTTTGGCAACGTGCCAAACTTTGTTCTTTCATACTCTATTTATTCTCTTGACGTGAGTCCTGGTAAAATCATGTGATCACGTGACTTGCAAAGGCGCGCTTCGGTATGTTATTGTACAATTTGAAACTACATATATTGTAGGTTACATTCAAATATATAGTATCAAATTTCCAGGTGGACCGGAAAACGGCCTTATTGCAACCCAACCTTTGTACAAAATCACCACAAATTTGGGTTTTCAAATGATGATAGCGCAAGAAATGCACACAGATTCTGGTTTTCTCTTCAAAAATGATTTTTCAGGGTCCTTGCATTTTAAAAATAAAGTTTTTTTTAAGAAAAAAACTTGATGCAAGAAAATTTTGACCCCTCAAGAGAATACATCCTTAAATGAATATATTTTGGGCTTAAATCAATATAACAAGATTTTAACTTCCAAATATAGAGTTTATCTTCCCTATACACGCTTTGTTTTTTGTAGATTTCCATTTCATATTTCCGCTACGTCACAGTGTTAATTAAAGAGCTCATCAACGGGGTTTAATTTCGAAAACATGAAAAAATGTTGTTTTTTTTAAATCAGAATAAGAGAAATAAATTATAACATTTGCAAGTCATTGGCTATCATAGTTCTACAATCTTAAGGGTTAAGCATTAAAGTTTTCGCTTAAGCTCGAATTTTAATTGTTTAACCCTTTTTGACAGTAGAACTACGATAATCAGCGACTTGAAAGGATAGATGCTATATAACTTTACGTTTGTTTCCATAGGATCCAATGTTAAACTATATTCCCTGCTCACGGCCATCTTGGATAAGGTTGCAAACCAAAAAAAAACATTTTTTTAAAGACCACCCAAGGACTATTGTGGCCAAGTTTGGTCCAAATTCGCTCATTAGTTTCAGAGTAGAATGTGTTTACACAGTAGGTCAAATGTTAAACTATGTTTTGGACTAGCGGTCATCTTGGATAAGATGCGAACCATAAAAAGTACTTTTAGGAGTGGATCTTCAAAGGACTATTGCGGCCAAGCTTAGTTCAAACTGGATCAATAGTTTCAGAGAAGATATCTTATGGAAAAGCAATAAAAACATCGAAATAAAGGCATAGGGTGAAATTATAAGCGCCTTGCGAAATGTTTGTCCAATGGAATCACAAAACAACATTTTTTACATGTTTACACTATCTGACCATTCCGATCACCAATACAAAAATATGATGATAAAACGAAAGCTGCGTCTTTAAATTTTTGTTTAAATTTGTTAGAGTGGGGCGTTAATTTTCGCCTCAAAAATAGCACTTTTTCTTCTCCACACAACTGGGTATCAATGTCACTTTTAATTTTATATAAGTTATAGCAATTTAACTATCCAAAAACATATTTATACCAGAAATTGTCATCAATGTTCCAAAATTGTTTTCTAGAATTAAAGGCAAAAATGCCCCGAAAAGCACCTTTTTACGAGTCATGGGGGACGCATTTTCGCCGTTTTTTAAAATTGCGTAATTTTCGCATGTAAGATCTCAAAGGAAACCATGGTTCCAAAAAGTGACGTTAAAATAGTTTCGCGAAACATTCTGAGGATGAAAGTCATATTTTATTTTTCAATTTGGATGCGCATGCGTAAAAACCACATTTTATCTTCCATTCGGAAAATGACATTTAATAACTTTTTATGACGATTCAATGTAATATTTTATCGTCAAATGATTAAATTTATCTAAAAACTAACCTTTGAATATGTTGTTACATACCATCAGGGGAAATAGTCCCAAGTAATTTTTGAAAAGTTCACAGTGACAATGAAATCAGATTTGAAATTGAAGAAAATTTTGGGTTCCGGACAATAACTCAAAAAGCTTAAATTTAATTCGGATGAAACTTAGATGCGTTATTGGTACGTAATTGAAAGGGAAAACACATATTGATTGGGTAGGAAGCAGTTCAAAGGTCAAAGTTAACGGTAATAGTTTAAAAATTTGAAAAAAAAACATGTATCAGGACGATACCTCCAAGAGTTTACATGCAATTCGTATTAAACTTAGAAACAAAATAAGGTATTAAGAAAGAAGAAAATGTAGGTCACAGCCAACCACCAATGAGGCAGGCAAAAAATGCATTGTTCCCGGAGTTTAGGAAATTCAGAAGCTGCGGATGATGAAAGCATATCCAGTCCGAGAAGCTAAATGTCGAAGTTCCATGATAGCTGGAAA
>MJUU01016726.1:10737-20785 GCA_002080025.1 Modiolus philippinarum | reverse complement strand
TTGGTGCAAAGTTACTGTAATGGATGTAAAGATGACTGATGCTGTTCTCAAAAATGAAATCTATGGACTTGACATGTCGCCTGTATCAAATGGTATGGTAAAATTCCTTCATACACTGTCTTATGTATGAAACACACTATAGTTATGATATTAAAATATAAAATACGACATATTTCTAAAATTAGTTTCAGAAATCTGCCTCCTTGGTGAATCTGTTCATATTAAACAATATACATGAATTGGTAACAGATTACGCTTTTGAAGTGTTTGCAATTTATGTTTTTAATTATCAGCTATTTAGACAATCCTGTCAAAATTACAAACATCCTTTAGGTATGACTTCCTCATGAGTTTAAAATAGTGTATTGTTAAAAGATAAAAATATGGTTATGTCAATTTTATGTACAATGATTTTTTTTTTTAATTATTTTATTTTAAAAATCATGTCTCTGTGCTCAAAAAAGTGGCACAGAATAACATGACGATTTCAAACGTGAGAAATAAACATGAAAAAAGTTTAGTGCTCCAGTGGTCGGAAAGTTTAATATGATAATATGGAAAATGAGTTTATGTATAGTTATGGTGTGAGTGAATTGACCACTGGAGACAAGTAATGAGTTTATGGTTATTAAAAGTATTTATGATTAATTGATTAAAAATAATATTTAATATCTATTATAAAACGTTTATCCTGATACGTCTCATAGGTTTCAGATAATGTGATGGCTGTTGACTTCGTCCCTGGGGAGTGGGACCAGGCGAAAAACGTCCAGACAAGAATCCAGATGATTCAACAGCCACAGAAAAGTTTCAATAATTAAGTAAAACCATGTTGTTGATATTCCATACCGGCGTCTTGTGTCAGATTAGCATACTTTCAATTGTAAGGTTGTGAAATTGTGACAGTAGTATAGCTGAAGAGATCTTTGTCGGTACTGGTTTAATTTTTGTGCCATCCGGATGCAGTTTCATTGTTGATTGTAAATTTCATGAAGATTCTGGAAGGTTACAGCAACGGTATCATCAGTGTCAAAACATCTGTAGACATGATACAATTCACATGTATAACTATCACACTAGTCATACATCGTTGTATACAAACAAAAGCAATTGTTCCATAAAATATGTAAACAGGAACTAGTATCCAAGGAAATCTAAAATCTAAAATATTCCTGGAGTTTTCCTCTGGTCCATAGTTAAAACACACTTATGAAATTCTGATCAGTTGTCAAACATTTTGAGGACATCTCCATTTATGTACTGTTAAAAGTTAAAAGCTTAAATATATATATTACAGTTATGTACAAGCATTATCTGGATCCTGGTCTTTACACTTCTATAGGTCCAATCTTTATCGTGAGTTTGGCTATATCAATAACTGCACGAAGGTGGCATAGAAGATCGAGACCTATAATAACAGGATCAGTAATGTCTGTTACCATTAGTCTCCATTTGGTCTCTGTTTTTCCAACCATTATGCTGGCATCTCCTGCAAACCTAGCTTTCCTCTTTCTGCTGTCATCTGCCCCTCTTAAGTACATCGAGTCTCCTGTACATTCTGGAATCTTCAGTTTCTTTGCGAGAGTATCACTCACCACTGTAATTTGGGCTCCGGTGTCCAGCACAGCTTCCACCGGAATTCCATTTATCTTTATTGGTAGGATAAGGTTGATTTCAGGGGCTTATCTGTTACAACTGCTTCTTTTATCCCTTTGTTCTTACTGTTTGTCTTTTCAAAACCACTATTTTGATGTTGGTTACTGTTTGTCTCTTCAAAACCACTATTTTGATGTTGGTTATCTCCAGCGGCCAGGTCAGGGGTACCGACGCTAGACCGAGAAGATATTTTAACTTGATTCTCTGGTTGTTCCTCCTTTCTTTTGGCCAGGTCGGGGGAACCGACGCTAGACCAAAAAGATGGTTTAGCCTGATCTTGATAAGAATCTTGAGTCTGGTGGTTCTTGATTTTTGGTTCTGGTGGTCTGGGTGGTGGTCGGCCTGTATGATCTTCAGGGGTCAGGGAACGGCCTAATTCCAAGACCCTTTGTCGTTTAACTGCTTTAATTGTATTCTCTTGACCTCTGATCCCTTTTGGCCAAATAGTAACTTTCTGTTATGCATTGCGGACTTTACATATTGTATGGCCAAGTCTATTCTGACTGGTTCCTTGTCCATTGCCAGAAGGGCGGATTGTTTATCCGTGCAACCTTTCAGGAATGCATCTGTCGCCATCATCTCAACTATTTCCTCCGAGGCTCCTACAAACCCGTCTGTTGCCATTTCTTGGACCCTCTCTGCGAATTCCTCAATGGTCTCTTCTGGTTTCTGTTTTAACTCTTGTAGTTGCCTTCTAATGGAGTGGGGCAACTCCTTTTTGCCAAATCTCTTGTCAAATGTGTCCATTAATTCGTCGAAGTTCTTTTGGACAGAAGAAGGTCTGGTACTGAAGAACTTGAGTGCTTTTGTTCTTAGGCATAGGAGAAAATTGTCAAGTTTCTGCTGCTCGTTCCACTCAAACCTGTTTGCAGTATGAATAAACTGTAGATGGTAGGATTTCCAGTCTGTACTTCCATCGAAGGTGGGTAACTTTGGAAATTGTGGGGGTGCTACCTTGAAACCGCGTAATTTTGATAAAAATGAAGACTCTACTTTGTATGAATTTTTAGTCTCTTCCTCTCTGACTCTGTCTGTACTTCCATCGAAGTCGGGGAGCTTTGGAAATTGTGGGAGCGTTACATTGAAACCTGGTAGTTTTGATGAAAATGAAAATTCTACTTTGTCCGACTTTTTAGTTTCTTCCTCTATTGGTGTGGTTGGTGGATATGGTTTGGTATACACACTTCTTGGAGGGATGGTATCTCTAGCGTTTGTTGTTCTCAAATGTCGAATATCCATCTGTAAAATCTTTATCTTTCGTTCTTGTATTTCTTGTTCCGTTTCATATAGTCTTCTTTGTCTCTCAGCTTTTTCCATCAGGTTACTTATTCTGTACTCGTACATCTTATTTTCTCTTATTAATTGTCCATTTTGCTCCTGTAATTCAGTAAATAATGCAGTTTGCTTTTCTAATTTTCCTAACAAGATATTATTTTGCTCTTTTATGCTTAGATTTTCTTCTTCAAGTCCTTTAATGCATGCCTCAAGTTGGGTTTCATAGGCCTTTTGTTGTTCCTCCTTATCTTCCTTTACTTCTGCTTTTACCTTCATTTCTTCCCCTTCATCTTTTTCAGCCATGTTTTCAGTATGTTCTTGTTGATGTTCCATAATTTATTGTTTCAAAAATTTGTTTATATGTTGGACTTATTGATTGATGTTTAGTATATTATTTACAAGTCAAGGGGTACCTGTGCAAATAATATTTTTAGCCAAATAAAATTTATATTTTATATATTATCTATAAGGCAAGGGATACCTGCTCTGTATAAATAATATCCTAATTGCCTAATTGTTTTAATCAATGTCTCTATTTATGATGTTTAATCTTTGTTTATATCAAAATAAATATAAACAACAAAATTCAAAAAATAATATCAAAAATTTAGTGAAATATTGAAAAATGTGAAAAAATTTACAATGAAAATGAAAATATTTCACTAATCAAACAAAAAATGTCAACTAAAAATGAAAAAATATATTTCACCGATGAAAAATGTAAACCAAATATGAAAAATATTTCAATAATCAAAAAATGAGAAACAAAATTTTAATAAGACATGTTTAAATGTTTAACCTATTTATGTCCTATTTAACTGTAATAACAATAAATCTTGTTCTAATTCTGTGACAATTTATGTTCCTCTCTTGTTATCCTCTTTTAGTAATAGTTTATTTCTCACAAAAATTAAAAAAAAACCAGTTTAATTGTCCAAAAATTCAATTAAACTTTTATTTCAACTTCTTTAGTCAAAATTTAAATTTTTTAATTAAACTGTTTCAAACTTGTTTAATTAATCAAAAAATTTAATCAAACTAATTTAGTTTGTGTTCAATTTATCAAAATTTCAATGCATTTTTACTCATCGACTACGCAATCGCAAAATAAGTTTAAACTATTTAAATAAATTCAAAAATATTTATGTTTCGAAATTGCAATAATCGGTCGGGGTTACCGACACACAAATTATAACAATTTATAATTACTGTGAGGTCAAAAAGTAGAATGTTAGTGTTATTTTACTGTAATGCAAATGTATGCGTGTATGTATGATTTTCGAACAGTGGGAAAGCGGTCGCCTTCACAACACTGTCAAAAATGCCTAACTGTCCTTAACATCTTAACCCCATGAGTGAAACACTTTAAATAAATGAAATAATTTCGAAAAAAATGTCCAAAATGTCCAAAATATCAAAAATATGTATGAAAAATGAAATTTGGTAAATAACGAGCAGTATTAAATATCAAAATTCACCAAATAGTGCTCAAAATAGTCCTTCACTCAAGTTTATAACTGTGTAATGCTCAAGTGAAAATTGGGGTGGGCATTTTGAAATTGTGCGGCCATTGTGCAGTTCATATTTTTGCGGAACGCGGAATAAATAACAACTCCCGCAAAAACAATCAGTAAATATCAGCAAATATTGTCAGCAAGTGTCAATATATTTACTGACAAAATATCAATATTTCAATCAAAATTTTTCCATCCTAACCCACATGAAAAAATCACATGGAAAAATGGGCAATTTGTTTATACAATCTGTTTTGAGTGTGCAAACAAATGTATTGTGTGTAGGGCAAAATATTTCAACCAAAAGTTGCCATACAACTGGTTGAAAAATCCATGAAAAATATCACCGAATAATAAATATTCACACCCGATGAAAAACACGTAAATTGGCACAAAAAACTTCAATCCACGTAGGTATGAAATAAATAAATAAATAAATCACGTCACCGAATAATTCACACCCGATGAAATGACAGTTGAACAAATGAGTATGAAATAAATAAATCACCTCATCGAAAAATTCACACTCGATGAAATGAAATGGACAACCACGTGGGCAAACCCGCGAAAATCTGTCAAAATACAAATTCGACAGACGACAAATTGTCAGGCGAATTTCCTTTGCTTCTGACACCAATGTCAGAAAAATGGCCTCGTGATATATTCACACAAGGTCTAATACCAATTAAACCATGATTACCTGGTGTAAACTGGCACTGCCTGGAATACTAAGATCAGCAACTTGGCAGTGCGTCTGTATTCTCTGGAAGTTCACAATCAACTGTGTAGAATTATGGGGTGTCCTGGGGTTTACTCGTTTACAACTCGTGCACGGGCTTATTTCCGGTTTAGTCTGTAAACATCCGTGTCATGCAACAATGCATCACTGCGACAATATAAGAACCGAAAGATCTATAAAGTGCTGAAGAGGAAAATAAAAACAAACAACTATTAGCTTTCCAAAAAGCTAGTCTGATGTCAGTATCATTTTACCTAGACAATAAATTGTATATTTTGTTTGATGATTTACAAGAATTTCCTAGCTTCATATTCGTTACGGTAACCAGACAAAAAACCCTTTTATTTCATTCACAATATAATTCAACGGTTCTAGATAGCGGTGGTATCAAGACAAATCGGTTGAATTGACAACCAATTTGTTTTTACTTTGTGAAAATAACAACCGATTCATTTACAATTAATACATAGCTATGTTTGTTTAAACCATTGTTAATCAGATTATCAATTTTAATTGGCAAATTTATTTTTTTTAATTATCTACCTATTATTAAATACAAAGACAAGACTTGGTCACAGAAGCTAAAATTAGTTGAGTGTAATATTATTCCATATCAGGCATAGAATAAAAGTAACACCATCTCAGGTTGCGGGTTCTTTAATGAACAATATTCATGAAGATGTAAATCAAATAAAACCCTTGCAGGTTTTGCAAAGGTCTAAAGATCAATCCAGTAAATTCTGGTTACATAATGTTCGACTCTAGTACACTGTCATATCCACCTGAAGATAAAAATATTACGATACTAAAAACCTAGATCGAAATAGACAAATATTATTATCTCCCTTGCCTATTTATTGAGTTATGTAACACCAAATATTTAGCAATAAAATTATAATCACGCACTCATTCAATCAGTTAAAATAATAGTTCATGGTTTCTTTGTCAAAATTAACATTTTAACCATTATTAATAAATTATTTACAAAATCAAAATAATTTATTTACTAACTGAATCAAATTAAACTGTATTAATAGTTTAATGCAGTTACAATATTAAGTTTATAATATTTACATTTACATACACAGATACACACACTTTTCATACAATCAATCAGTCAATCATACAATGTCACTCATTTCTCTCAAATACACAAATCAAATTAGTTAAAACAAGATTAAAGGAAATATTAATATAGGATTGAAGTAACAAGACTAACCTTAACTTCAGAATCAAATAAATCCAGAAAATAATTGAAGTTCCAATAATTTAAACAGAACAAAATAAATGGCTCCCTTCACTCTCAAAATATCATAGTCAAGTGACTAGAACCAAAACAAAAGATTCCCGCCTAAAAATGACACATGACTGTCCCATTAACCTAATGACAAAACTGACCAATAGAAAATAACCAAAAGTACTGTTATATTAAAATGCTCTGAAAATAATTATAAAGTTTTATAAGTAATTTAGATTAATTTAAACAGGATAATTCTTTATTTGAAAATAAGTATTTATTTTATTAAAGTACTAAATAAATACTTCTGAAATAAAATATTTCTAGTTAATATAAAAATAAGTAAATAACTAAATCAAATTAAATATATACATAAACTTGACTTTGCCACACACTCCCTCCTGCTATGAAATGACGTCCCGTCATTTCTAGTGGTGGCTGACAACTTCCAGCTTAGCCTGAGCTACATCTCTCTCAAGACCTGAAAATAAAGAAGTATTTGTTAAAGAAGAGATGTACTCGGCTTTCTGAAGCCATTCTGGTTTAGGTGGAACAGGTGCACTTCCAGTACCATTACTGACAGCTGACATATTAACAACGTACTGGTCTGAAGAGAGCCAAGCAGGTGGTCTCCGCTCTCTAGTTGACCTTCTTGGTGGGACCGGTGGTATGTTTCTGGCAGGTTCTTCTCGAACAGGTGGTTCAACTTGTCCATCAAACTCTGCCAAATCGTCGGAAAATAAAATATTTCTAGTTAATATAAAAATAAGTAAATAACTAAATCAAATTAAATATATACATAAACTTGACTTTGCCACATGAGAAATATAAGCCAATCCAAGAAGATACAGTCTTACTATTAAAAGTAACTCCTATTATAACTTTCAGGAATTGAAAAAGATATGGTCACGAGATAGATCCCCCAAAAATAACAGCTCCTTTGAGAGTTTTATGAAATTTACCAAAACTAGACATATTAGAATCAAACATAATTTGCAGTATTCCTATTGGAAACAGTCACTGTTAATGTAAGAAATTGAAAAGGTGTGGTTGCTAGGTAGAATTCCAACAAATAATGGTTTTTGAGGGTTCCTAGAAATTTACCAGAACTAGAACAGGAGATTTTTGCCGTCTTTCTATTGAAAACAGCGATTCTTGATAAAAGGAATTGAAAAAGGTATGGTTGCTAGATAGAATTTTAAAAAATGATGTTTGAGAGTTTCAGCAAATTGATTCACGGATTTCAACTTTCTAGCTCAAATAGCCTTGGAGGACTCTTCAATTATGCAATTGGATATCGCGCAATCACTTTGAAAAGCTTTGAATCCACAGTGCACTACTGCAGATCATACTCTAGATAGTGTAGTGCCAAGTTTCTAACTTGTATCTCATAGAGTTCCAGATCTCTCGGGAATCATTACAAACGGACGTAGGTAGCGCGTACGTACAAACAGACTTACTGCATAACATAATCCCCCAATTTTTCTAAGCGGGGGATAAATACACGTTAATTGGTACCTTTAGTATGTAATTCTCCACACGAATATATAAAATATCACCCAAAGTGGCCACCTCTGTGACCAGGTATCTAATTTTTTGTTAGTACCGAATTGTCCAACACAAGTCCCGAAATGTCTAGTACCGAGTACCGAAATGTCCGAGTCAGTACCGATTTGTCCAGGTGCCGAAATGTCCGGGTACCGATATGTCTAGGATTCCTAGCGGTTACAGTGCTTTGACCACTAATTAAGATACTACGACGAAAATTCAAGCAAATTGCAAAATTAGTAAAAAAAATTGCCGCGCACCTGTCATGCCTGTGTGCATTCACAAACTCTATTTGAAACTTTGCAGTTGATAAGTTTGAATTGTGATTTTAATACAACACTTAACGTGCATCATGTCATCATTATGTATTTGTACAATGGAATTGATAAATCATGGAACTTTGCTTACAAAATTCTTCGTCTGAGTACCTAAGTAGATAAATCATTTTTTAACCGATTTGAGCACACGGCATCTTATGTCAAGTTACGAAAATTTGATGGAAGAAAGATAACTCGAACAATCAATGTAACTAAATGTCAAATAGACGAATTTCATATTTACGGGATGACTGCTAATTTAGCATGTTTTTCAAAAGGACGTCACTCGCTAACAAGGGAAAGGACGGTCAGTAAATATTTTCTTTGGCAACGGTTACGATTTTCACTGTGGTAAATACCCGAATAGCTTGAAATAGTTTATTTAAAGACAATCGAGATATTACCCCTAGTCCAGTGATAGATACCTATGTATTCGAAATCTACTGCTGTCCCTTATCACAATGGAACCGTAAACCCGACTGTCGGGTCAGTAGGTTACTTCCCTTTGTGGAAAACGTTATAAAAACGGAGCCAAAGTTGGGATAAGAAATAAACATGAAAGTGGTCTATTGTAGAACGAAGTAATTTTCAATCGTTAAGGCAAAACCTCTCCGTTTTCATTACTAAAAACACATTGGAAATTGTTTATAACCTTTCCAAAATATTATAATCATTTGAATCAAGTAAAGAATTAACATTTTAGATAATTCAAACTGCAGAAAATATTTAATAAGTCAATTAAAGTTTAAAGGCACTGTTGTTATACAACACTAATCAAATGAACATGTTACAGTTTATTGACCGTTGTCGTATGAGATTTTAAAGTCTAGCTATGAAAACTGCAAGTTCCGGTTCCGGTTTTTGCAATGTTAACGTTCCGGAATAGCGAATTAATGTGCGGGAAACCTCTGTTTTATCAAACTGCGATGTGACATCATATTTTCTTAACCAAAAAAACACTGTTGGTCTTAATTTTCTTTCAGATTAAATCACGTATGTATAAACTGATTGTACTCTGAAAGTGGAGGTACAGCACAGTTGTCAGTCGTGATTTCATGCACAAAAAATTAAAGTTAACTAACAAGGCTATAGAACTTTTGTATTTCTATAGATACTTATCACTATATTTCTGCTTGAAGCATCCTTCGGTTGAGTCTTTTGATTGAAAGTGAGACTAATAGTTCCCGATTCAGCGAGTAGTGTGATCATCAATTTTGAGTGGAAAACAATTTGAGGGAAAAAAATGATAGAAAAAAATCTTGGGAAGTAAAATAAAAAAGAAGAAAATGTTTGCATTGCTTAAAGCAGAGACATATAATTACATGTCTCTGCTAAAAGAAACAACAGGAAAGACGTTCAAAATCCCCTCAAATTAAAGGGCTGATAATGGTTTGGTCACCTGAAATTAAGAAGAAAAATAATCTGGAAATAATGACTAACAAATCATGGCTGTGGAATATAAATTGTTTAATATGTCTCAAAAATTTGTCGCTGTTTTAACAGTTGCGATAAAAATAATGACCCTCAATGTTTATATGTGTTGGTTTACTTTAGACTTGCAAATTTCATAACAATGGTAAAATTTTGCTGAATAATTTTTTACCATAATTTGCAATGTGTTAGTTGGTTGGATCATAAAAATGTCATTCTGACCTTAAATAGCTGCAGCTAATAATCATGATCAATTATGGCTATCTATGGTCAGGTTGGAACATAAAATGTCATTCTGACCTTATGCTTGCAGATTTCATGGCTGTGGAAA
>MJUU01016723.1:35479-74467 GCA_002080025.1 Modiolus philippinarum | reverse complement strand
ACGACTTAAGCAAAAAAACTTAACCTGGTCACTGGACCGTGAAATTGAGGTCAAGGTCAAAAGCCATATGGCAGACGGACATGTACTAATCAAGACCAAGCTATATACCAAATATCATTGACTTCTAGCTTCTAGTTATTGAGAAATGGACTTAAGCAAAAAAACTTAACCTGGTCACTGGACCGCGAAATATAGGTCAAGGTCACATGATTTTGGGTCCGACAGATAGGGTTCGCTGTAAGCTACCTATGGACCAAATATAAAGTTCCTACATCAAAGGCTTCTGTATTAAAACTTGAGTTTACGCCGCCGTCGCCGTCGCCGTCGCCGTCATACTTTGCACGCCTATGTCTCGCTTTCGCGACTTTCGTCGCGGGCGAGACAAAAAGTAAAATTCTATAAAACGCAAGTAACATTTTTTCATGTCGGACTGAATCAACATTTTCTAATAGATCCATAGTTGATTACCACAAAGACAAACACCAACCATAATTTCTTGGTTACTTAAGAACAGATCCATCATGGGCAGTGTGATAGGTATTATCCATGTAGCAGATCCAGAGTACCTGATGATATCCCAGGTGTTAATGGATGTTCACAATATAAGTGCCCATTTTGGATTATTGCTCAGATCTTTGGACTTCGGTTTTTGTAAATTCCACTCCTTTGTTACTTCGGTATTCGACTGCCGTTGTTTATCCATCTTTCATCTTTGTCCAGTTGTCTCGATCTACGTTTGCCTTTGTATTTACCCTGTTTTGGGGTTTTTCACTTTTCACTCCTCTGCCTTTTAGCTTGAATATTCTTTTGGTCATATTCAACAGAGGTTATTTAATGATAGAAAAAAAGAAGGGAAACAGGGAATGGGTCAAAGACACAACGACCCAAAGGGGAGAAACCTACTACTATTCAAACCAGGCTGCTTAAACATTTCTGAGATTCACTCTTATTGCTGTGGTCAAGGAAGTGACAAAACTTTTATTGTAATGAAGTCAAGATTAACACCCGTGTTGAATTCATTGATGCCAAATGTCTATATTGTAGATATATCAGACGTGAAAACCTGACAAATGTATTCAATGTTGTCTTTGCACGATGGTGAGTCAATGAAAGGTAGAGAGCTTGGGGTGTAAATCATAATTTCGGTAAAATGAAAGTTTTGCCACTTCCTTAACCGCAGCAATATATATACTTCAAGAGTAGTGTATGCTACATTTAATCTACTGAACTACATCATATAAGAATTACCTTTTTTAATATCGCGAAAGGAATCCAAGAATCCTCAATATGTTTAAAATGGAAATTTTGCATTAAAAAAATATGCAATTTCCTTTTATGACAAGTAACAGCCAATTTTTTATTTCAAAGCCATAAGTGGACTCAAACTAATGTTTTTGAGTGGAAACGAAGCTGTAAATACTACTACAGTCAAATTTCGATAGCTCGAACACCCGAGTGACCGATGAAAACAGGTCGAGTTAGAGGGGTGTTTGAGCTATCGAGGTCCAAATATGTTCAAATGTAAACAAAGAGGCCAAAAAAAGAGTTCAAGATATCCATGGTGTTCGAGCAACTGTAGTTCCAGCCATCACGTTCAACTGTATATGGCAACAAATTTGTGAGTGTTATTTCAAGGGTAAATATAAGTACTGATAAAAGTAAACAAGCACTGATTTGATATTTATATTTGTATAGACAAATAATAACATATGACATGATAAATCACAAAACAATGTCAACATCTACACATCACAGATTTATACTACCCTGTATTTAAACTTCCAATCTAGCATTGCCTTTTAAAAGTATATTTGACATCTAAAAAAAGATTTTTATACTCCTTTACATAACTGCCCTGATCCCCCCATACACACCTACCTGAAAAGACACTCTGGGAGGCAACTTATAGTTATTTTTGCAATTTTCCTCTTTTTGTTAAAGTCCATAAAAGTAAAAATTGACCACTAAATATCCAAAAAAATCACTGATTTATTTTCTGTATACAGTCAAACCTGGTTTTAGGTGTTTCCTGTTGTCCCTTTTTTATCAAATTGGCCACATAAGACAGATTACTTCTAAATAAAGATTCCAAATAGCTGAATTAAAGGAAATGGGAAATAAAATTGTGGCTGTTAAAACAAGGTGGTTATTGCTTAATCAAGGTGACCACATAGTCAGGTTTGACTGTACATGTACCTGAAAATTATGGTGAATCATTTGATGTATCAAAATCCTAATGATAACGTATTTCTAAATTTCATGATTGTAATTATCTTTTTAAGCACTTTTTTAAAGGCTTACAATTGTTTTTTTAGAAATTTTATTTGCCAAATGAACTTGAAGGAAACAGCATTATATGTGTTCACTTAACATTACAATCAATTTACTTAATTGCTACAAAAAATTTCAATAACCTACATTGTGTTCTTAATTGATTATAATTATGTGCCACAAATATCAAAATAAGACAAATACTGCATTTTAATGCCCATATCTGTTCACTGATAATTTATAACATTTTTTTCAATGAATGAAAACTTAAGTTACAACCAAACTCATCTACTTTACAACCTTTAAATACCTGATTAAGTTTCTTGTGATTATAGAACAAGCCATTAATTAATTGATTCAGAGTTGGAAATAGTTCAAATCATATATAAAGTACCTACATACATGTATAGAAATTTACTTGCACACTCTAAAGTCTTTCAGTGAAATGTGCAGTCTCCAACCACTTTAATGTCAATACTTAGTTAACTTAATGTTTTAAATGAAATTCATATGGATAATATATTTGATGCTATGTAATTATTAACTTAAATTCAAATAATTTCGTTTAAAAAAACTATGTATGGCAAGTTTGTAGCTAGGCTCTAATAATAAAAAGTTAAATGGTGGAATATACTAAAACATGTTTGAAGCCTATGTAATTATCTAGAGCAGGGCTTCAATCTATATTTTATACAAATTAAGATTGTATAAAAGCTCATAAAAAATGTTCTAAAAATAGGTCTATCTAAGAGTATTTGTCAGATATTTTATAAAATGATAACATAAATACATATACAAAAACAATTTTAAAAACCTGTTTACAAATTAAAAACAATTAATGTAGCATGAAACTTGTACTAAATGCTGCCTTCTTTACAAAAGAGTATAATTCTACAAGACTAGAAATTCAGTTAAAAATGCAATTCAATTTTTAGTTTTATGGTTTATAGTGGAGTGTCAAGGGAAGCGAGAACATTAATACACAAGGGATGTTCAAGAAATACATGTAATTGTATGGGGGGGGGGTGGAGGTCATTCAGCACTTTTTAAAAAGATCTACCATGAATACAATTTTTATTTCTTTGTTTAATTGTTTCTTGAATGCAAGTCTCCCAATATACCCCAAACCAATCAAATGCATCCTAATCCCTCATGCCCTAATGTAATTACTTCTAGAACAGCCATGAGATGGAACTACAGGTATGTACATTGAATATCAATAGCTCCATTGACAGCACCATGTCATACAAAGTTTGACTATAACAGAATTAATTGTATTAATTAGCTATAAAAGGATATAAAGTAAATGCACATGAGACCAAACTCGCTACAAATACATGGTAGAATCAAGCAAAGGAATAACGCTTCTGTTGTTGCTCTTCATCTTAAAGTCACCATGAGTCACAATGACTGTTTATGATAGGTTTCAATAAAATGCATCACTAGACATACTTTATACTGGCCTGTTAATCGAACTATGAAGTAATAAAGTAAAAAATTTTTAGTTAACAATTGATTATTCCAATGCATTTGTCTTGTTCAAACTTCCTTTGACATTCCATTAAATACACTCGTCTATCTCAACTCAAATGAATATTTTCATAGATCCAATTTGGTTATATTAAGATTTTCTTATATTCTAGACTTTCATTAAAATTGTTTGAGCAATATAAATTGAACTTACATGTTTTGTACGTATGAAAATTTTCTTTTTACCTAATTTTTTGTTTCATCCATTTATCTTTCACTTAAATTTAGTACTTATATTCAGCCTACTGAGTTCAATTTTGATAGATGTATAAAATATAATAATATTCAAGCATAACACCTGTAAATATTGGGTAAAAGACTAAAACTTAGGAAAATCAATGAGGAAGAATTGCATTTTATTACCCTGTGGAAGTTCATAAGTAAAACTCAGAATGATACATAAATATATAAAATCCTAACGGACTTAAAATAAGCAACAAATGGTACATTTCTGTACACATTTGGTATCATACAACAGTTTCATAAATTATAGTGACATCACTAAAAACTATCACAACCACATAAATATCAATGGCAAGTTTATAATTACTTGAACAATTTATAGACCCTTGCACAATTAAGAGTTGATTTTTTTTACGGTGGGACTTACAATTAAGAGTTGATTTTTTTTTCGGTGGGACTTGAGTGTGTTTCATTGTAATTAATGACAGGAACCAACAATTCCTCAGTTATTGTTAAAGAGTCTGTTGTAGCACTGTGTCAGTAATATTAATTACATCAGTGTGAATATAAAATTGTTAAAGTTTCATTACTTTGTTATTCATAACACAATAATGTGAAAGCCAAACCTGCTGGCTTTTACACCATTGACTTTGAAAAGTTTTCATTCATATAAGAAGTACTTCCTATGAACAATTTTGTATGGCTATGAAGAATTGTTTTATTGTTTCTTGGGTTTATCTCTAGAGTAGTAAGGTTATGCGATCATTTTTTTATTGCTATCATTTTTAATGTCATGAAAGTTTTATGTTTGATGTTTTATTTCCTGAAATGTTGTTTTTACGATGTTTTTTTTTCACTTAATGATGAGCTATTTTATTTGTATGGTACAGTTTTTTTCACCATCTGCAAAGCATTTCTTAATTTTTTTTTCAAATTTATATTCCTGAAAGACAGAATAGGCAAATCAAAATAATTAAAATTCAGATTGTTGTTGCCTGATATATATCATATAAATTATTTACATGATGTGCTGTTCATTGAATAAACCCTAACAATTTGAATCTGGATGTATAGAGCAGTTTGCCTGACATGAAAACAGCCATCTTGGCTATAAGTTGGATTCCTAACAAATGGATTAAGGTATGAAAAATGTTTGTGTACATTATAAGAAATACAAAGTCCAAGCTCTCTAAAAACTACTGAAAAACTTTTCTATAGATTCTGACCATTATAGAAACATTAGTAAGGGCACACAATCAGAAAAAAAATGGTGATGTGAGGAAACTTTATATATTTTTGAAATATGGTAAAAATCACATATATTGTTCACTGGCATCACAGGGACTGTTTGTTTTGCGTAAATCTATAAGTTGATCTCAGATGTCATACTAAATATTACAATGAAACATTTTTGTAAAAAAGAAATAAATATACATTTGTATATCAGCACCAAATGAACAATACTGTGTGTCTAACTTACGTGTGGAATTAATATCTTAAAACTCAATCAATATTTCAAAACATATTTTTGATTTTTTATACGTTTTATTTGAAGTGTTGATAAACACCAAAGCCATTATTTCTGAAATATATTTTTTCCCTTACAAATGACTCTATGTCATAAAATCAGAGTTTTTTTTTTAATTGAAAACGGAAAATCATATTTTGAAATCAAGTAATTGAGGGTAGTAATAATAATTTACTATAACAAAATGTACAATGACAGTTTGTTTACAAAATTTACTGCAGAAAAAAAAAATTTCAATAACACCAGTTCCACTTGGAAAAAAGACACACAGTAGAAATATTGCACTAATTATGACATATATAAAACAAAATCATGTAAGGTTTACCTTGTACATGGAAATGAAATTTTTAAAATCTTATTTTTAACATTAGATCAATTATTACAAATTCAAGCTATAAATGCAGTACATGGTCTATTCCATTCTCATTGAAAGAAAGGTACATTATTACTGCAGTAATATGAGTCCATGTTGTACACTTTTCCTGTGTGAATTTCACTGCATTGTTAGAGTAAATGAGTATTATTATAGCATTTTATACTCAAAGCTTACATATGTACTTTGTAATATCCATTTCAAAGCTATTGAACATTTTAGCAATTTTCTATTGACACTAAAAATCACACATTCTTGAGATCACAATTTTCAGAAATACATGTACATGTATTTGAATGAATGTATGAAAATCTCTAAATTTCATATAAATAACGAAGCATTAAAATGGTATTTGACAATTTACTGGGTTCAATCAAGGAATTACTACTAATACAAAGTTGTTTGAAATTGTCAGTCCAAAGTTTATTTTAATTAAAAAATCATGCTTGACTGTTATCCAAAAAATCAACAAAAAATTTGGTACTGTATACCGGAAATTTTTTTAGCCGTCTTTATTTCCAGGTAAATTGACAGGATTTAAGTTTGCGCAGTTTCGAATGGGTGCTGCCAAATTGTTGACCATTTACTTCAATAAAAGACAATTATATTCACGGCGTTTTATTTTTGCATTTCCATTCCAAACGCGAAAATTTCTCTGTTTACAGTATTTTTCATTGCAATGGTACTATGGGTTGATAAAATTTGCTTGAATTTTTTAAATTTTTTGTCAATCTGAATAACTTAGATGAAAAAAATCTTTTTTAAATCTGTTAAGAGAGACATCTAGATAAGACAGGAGTTCATACATTCTGAGACTTCTGGATGTTCACTGGTCATGTTCTGCCAAATTTTAACTTTTCTCTGGTTTTGTTCATTTGAAAGCATTTCAATTCATTTCTTTTGCCTTCAAACACCCTAATTGTTTCTTCATTACAGCATTTTACATCCTATCAGCATACTGACAAAATCTAATTAAATCCTGTTTATCACATTCCTTCATGGGTAAGTATTGCTTTGTATTATATATTTGAAAAATTCAGAAATTAGGTTTCCAGAAAAAAAAAATTAAATCTTTTGCATATTATGAACAAGATCAGCAGCATATCAATTCTTGAGCTTGAATTGCTTCTTATCTAATTTGCTAGAAGAAAAAAAAACTTTTATCTGAAACTTTGTAACTTCCAAAGTGACCAGCAAACATCCTTAATATTATGGTCAATCCACATGTATATCAGACTTTGCTGTTCAACAACCTATTACAATCTTATTTTAGGAACTTGTTCAATTTTGTATGTAAAAACGTGTCTACAGTCATCAAGAAATATGGATAAATATGGGACTTTGACTTATACAATTTGCACTGGTTAATGAGAATTGCACACTTGTGTTCTGCAACTTAATTTGAAGCATTCCCAATAGGACTAGATATACAATGGTTTTCTATGTATTGTTCCAGCTTCAGTACTTAAATCCCTGTTTAAGAAAAGAATATGACAGAAACATGTGGAAGCAGTCTTCAACAACTGTGATATTTTCGCTACACTGTCGGCTGAATTTACAAAAGTTTTTTTTCTCAAAATGAAGATATTTTCATTAGCCTTTAATCTGATCTTCTGCCTACTCTCCTGTTTTAACCTACTTTGAGTCGATATTACAGGCCTGCATCTTTTGCACCTTGTGGAAATGCTGATCTTGACACAAATGTGAATGACCCTGAATTTAAGCATGTTGAATCTTCACATTTGTCGTGAATGATTACATCACTAAATGGCTAACCTAATAAGGATATCACGATATTCTAAATTTTCGTCGTCCACGCTTTCTATGTAAAGATCTAGTCTGTTGTTCCTCATTAGTCCTTGCAATAAATTTCAGTTCACTTTCTGTATTGTTCATTGCGTAAAACACATTTGCTTTATCTGGTATGAATAACTCTGCAAGAAAAAAAATGTAAAATTGCAAATTCTTTGAAAACATTTTGCAGAATTTGAATGTGCACTGTTTGTATTTACACAATGATTGACAAAAGGAAATCACAAGAAATCATCAAAAGCTAAAATATATGTGGTTATTTTCACTGATACTAAATTTTACTTTTTGTGATCAACAATCCAAAGTAGTGTGGTTGGAATCAGTTCGTTGATGTATGAAAATTTGCAACGGACAAACAAATGGATGGCCAACTGTCAACACAAAAAGCATTTGTGAGGACAGTACCCGTATGTATTGTCTTCATGTTATATGTACTTCATTGTAAAGATACTCGTCTTAATAAGTTGGACTTTTTTGTAGTTTAATTTATACTATTTGTCCTTGTCTTCTTATAAAATTTTTAGTTTCTTGATATTCAGGTTATTGGATGTGGTTTGTTTCCATTGATTTATTCACTTTTTACTTTTTGGGGCCATTTAGAGCTTGCTATATGGTGTGAGGTTTTGGGTCGTTATAACATTGACATGGGATGTTGTCTCCCTGACATTTATCCCATTTCCTTTCTTTTTCATACAAAATCTATCAAAAGAGACATACGGCACATAATCAATTGTTCAGTAAAATTATACAGTAGAGTTTGTTTATAACGAACAGGCTTATAACGAAATCAGGCATATAAAGAAGTAAAGAAAAATCCCCAGTTCCAACGCCATTAAAACAATGTATTATTGTAGGCTTATTACAAATTTTTTATAACGAAATTAGGCTTATAACTAAGAGAATTTTAATCTAAACAGCGTTTTAATTAATCAAAATTTACCTGATATAACAAAAAAGATTGCTTTACAAACCCTGTGTCTCCCTATCTTCAGATATGTACCAAAAACAAAATATTTCAGTGAAAAAGTGCACTTGACACTTCTGAAATTCGTCTTTAAAACATTATACAGAAATTATTTTTCACACCGACATTTACACAAATGCTTAGAATACTATTTTTTCGGAAGTTGGTTATTCTACATGGTTTCTCTTGTAACGAACGATGCTTATAACGAAATAAGATCAAGTCCTGTGGAATTCGTTATAAGCAAACTCTACTGTATTTGCTTACCTCCATCTGACAACTGTTGTAGTAGACAGAAATCGTCATGGCTACCATCTATGATCCCATATTTATCTAAAACTTTATCTATCACAGTATTGGTATGGTCAGTATTACGTAACTACAATAACACAATGCATGATGGGTAAAATACTACAGATATTTTGCTATAACATAATTACATTAATAAAATAACTGCTCTCCAAAAATTTCTAATTAAATGCTCTCTTGGGGGAAATCACAATAAATAATTCAAGTTGGCAGGTATCTTGAATCCTTAGTGAAAAATATTAACTGAACACTGTAGCGACAATTTTTATTGAACTCCCTAGCAACAAAATTTCTTTACAGTTTGGACAGGTCATCAGATTACACATATTTAGGTTATCAATAGACTTTCTCGATACATAATTTAGTGAGGTTTTTGTTTTACTCAGGGTTCAATTTAAATGAATTTCAATGCAAAGTCTCAAGGCTTTAAAATCCATTAAAATTTTAGTTGGTCAAGATGTCTCATACCAGTATGATGACTGTTTTATGAGGATAAAACATAAATTTCTTTTTCTATTTTATGTAAAACTGCCATGTCTCGAACACCCAAGGGACAATGAAAACAGTTCAAGTTGCAGGAGTGTTCAAGAAATCAAGGTCGAACTAATATCATGCCAACAAATTGGTGGTATTTTGTGATCAAAGACTCGAATTATTGCACATTTTCTGCATCATTTTAAATAACTTGAACAAAAGGGACCAGAAAAAGGGTTTGAGACATCCATGGTGTTCAAGCCATTGCAGTTCGAGCCATCGAAGTTCTACTGTAACTTGGAATATAATACCTGCACATTGATGTAGAATAATATGATTTGTGTTTGTATGGTTTTATTGGGTCTGTGTTGTTCATCTGTATGTGTGTCTTTATTTTCTTTTCTGTTCCATACTCATGTTGTATCCTTGTTTTTTGGTGCTTCCAATGTTGCCAATGTCCCTGTATCTTGTTTTTTTTAGTGACGGTTCTGTACCCACATAGTTTGTAACAAGATTAATTTGAACATTTTGTTTATTAATCTATAAAGTACTCACCATAATACTTTTATATACATGAGTATTTCTATAGATGCCGTAATCTAAACTGACCCGTATTACACAAGAGTCAGATGATTTGAACGGCGACGTAGGGTCACTGTCGTATGATACTAGGGATGATGTAGATGATGAATGAGACATCTGAAAAAAAATTAACAATATTAGAAAATTTACATAAATTTTCTGCCATGTAGTGCTTTCTCGGTTTATATTGATAGGTGTGCAGTGACAAGTTTGAGCGGATTGTATGAACATGTATCTCATAACAATTTCCATGGCATCTTCTCTAATTTTTACATTTGTTTCTATTGTATAACCAATTTAGCAATTTCAGTAATCTATAGGTGTGACCAAATCTCATTTTATTCTCTGTTAATTACTGCTCCTATCTAAGTATTGCAAAACATACAATGAAATGAGGAACTACAAAATTTACATTTTAGTTGCATTTTTACAATGATAGAAATGCTGCAATATTTTCAGAATTTCTATTTTTTTTAAAGATGGAATGATTTCCATGGATGTATTTTTTTTACAATACATTTATGATATGTCAATAACTTTGTTGGGTGTTAAAGGCTACATTCTCTTCAAAATTCATCATCATATTGCAACAACATACAGATATCTCAAAGATTATTAAAAAAACTTCCATTTCAGAACCAACTAGAAACAAATTTCAATGATCAAGAATGATGAATGAATTCAATACACTAGATTTTTCTTGTACATTGTTTTGTAAATCTTTAAGGTATGAATCATTCTCAATATAAAGGAACTTAAACCTGTGGGTAAAAAAATTTAGGATGAACAGATTAATAGGTGGACAAACAGGCAGACTGACAGTTACAAACACTATAAGCCCCCTTCTACTGAAGGCGAGGATAAAAAATATTTTATAAACATAAACTTTTACAATATAACTTTTATAGAAACATTTAATGACTTACTCCAGGTGTTGGTGAGACAGGTGAATCTAATGAGCTACAGATACTAGATCGATCATCCAGTCCACAGGAAAATATTGCTAGTTTTGATCCATCTAATTTTGGTGGTTTGCTGCTGAGGCTGAAACAAAATTCATAAACCATTGAATACAAATTAATCTCTTTTACAGTAAAGCCTGCATCAAAATATCACATTGTTAAAGAGCAAAGAGTTGAATTATAAAGTCGAGGATACTTTAAAATTCATACATGATGTGCTAATAAATATATCTTTTCAATCAAGACTGAGCAATATGACTACTGAGATAGGCTTTGCTCTGTTTTATCAAATTAAAATTGAATTCTTATTTATACATGTTATATCAAATGTTTTACCAGCTTTTAATAGCAGGTTGCCCAAGGTCCAAAAAGATGCTTAGTTTTCGAGTTTGGGTTAACGGAATCATATAATTTTTTTTAAATGATAGAACAACTATTTAATTTCAAATTTTTAGCTGTCGTAGAAAGTTATTGTTTGGTCACGATTTCTCCAAAATCGCCATTTTATTAATATTGGGGTAAATTTGAGTCTAAATTAACTACATTTTCAATAAATGGGAAATAACTATGCTTTATTTCTGAAATATTCCAACTTTAACGAAAGTGCATATACGAATCGTACCTATGCTCCAAAAATCATGGATGTAATGTCCACCATTAAAGAGAAAACAACAAATAAAAAGCCAAAATTTGCGTAAAACTTTCAAATTTTAGTCGATATGAAGGCCATGCCAATTTGTCATGTTCTTTTGATTGTACAACGAAAGATAACTCTAATCATTTCTTGTCAAAGCCCAAGTCTAGTTAAATAGCAGGAATCTAGTAACGATTTTACATTGCTTATGTTTTAATTTTCAAGCACATGTATTTGTTTTCACGTTTAAAATCACTTTTCCATGTCATTTCAGATAATATTATAAGGTTTTGTTTCAGTGGAAACAATCTTACTAAGATTAATGTCAGTGTGTTTTTTTGGGTGAAAATCGACTTATTTATACCAATAACAAAAGTATGATTTATTTCGCCTAAACTTAGTTTATTTTTCAGCGGTTACTTTTAAAATTAAATTCAAGCTTTCCTTTAAAGAAAAATCTTATAAAAGTCAGAAATGCGCAGTTCTTTATATCCGAAAGAACCCCTCATATCACGAAAGTGCCAATATTCAAAATGATGGGCCTTTAAAACAAAATGCCAACTTTGAAACTTGTTGAATAAAGACAACAGACAAATCATTATAAAAAATAAAAATAAAGAACTATCCCAATAAAATTTACAACAATATTCGAATTTCGTCGCAGTTTTATCTGTGAAATCAAGCTCACTTTAAAATGCATCAAAATTTTCAAAATTTTAGGAGCTGACCTTTGACCCCATCAAAAATAAAATGTGACCAAATTCAATCTCTACGACATCGTTATTTCGATGTGCCATGGTATCCTCTTTCCAAACATGTATAATACAGGTGTGTGTTATTCCGTTAACCCAAAATCAGAAAAATTGTCTCTTGGGCACCCTACTATAACAATTAACATGATTAAACAGCAACTAATACAAATTTCCCTCCATATTCTACAAATCATCTTTACTCCATGAAAGTGCTGCAAAATCAGCCATTAATTTCCACTCTTATTTACTTATTTTAAAATTAATTCACTTTATACCATTATTAAAAATAGTAATGATACCCCGCCATGTTCCACAAAATTTCAAAGTTAAAAAGGCATAACTCCAGATCCCTGTGTACTTCTGAACCCTAAGTTATACTTGGCCTATGTTTTATGGTAAACAATTAACACACCAAATTAGAAGACAGTATGTTATTTCATTCACAAGTTATCAGTTGCAAACCCTAAAATTTGCAAAATTTCAAAGTTTCAAGGGGCATAACTCCAGAACCCCTTGGACCTCTGAACCAAAAATCTTGCTTGGCATGAGTTTTGTGGTAAACAAGTTACATTCTAAGTTTGAAGACAATATATTATTTCATTCACAAGTTATCAGTCGGAAACCCTAAAATTCGCAAAATTTCAAAGTTTGAAGGGGCATAACTCCAGAACCCCTTGGACCTCTGAACCCAAAATCGAACTTGGCCTAAGTTTTGTGGTATACAAGTTACATACCAAGTTTGAAGACAATATATTATTTCATTCACAAGTTATCAGTCGGAAACCCTAAAATTCGCAAAATTTCAAAGTTTCAAGGGGCATAACTCCAGAACCCTTCGGACCTCTGAACCCAAAATCAAACTTGGCCTTAGTTTTGTGGTAAAGAAGTTACATACCAAGTTTGAAGACCTTATGTTATTTCGTTCACAAGTTATCAGTCGGAAACCTTCGGGGGACGGACAGCCGGACGGACAGCCAGACGGACACACGACTTGGGGTATCACATAATACCTCGCCACTACGTATGAGAGGAATTTAGGAGAAAATTTTACTTTCTAATATAAAAATTTACTATATATCAATGGTATAAATCATGTTTGCTGATCATGAGTTGTTGAAAATCATCAAAGAAACTATACAGTGTTCTGTTTCAGTTAGATGTTAAAATTATAACACCAGTTTAAGATCTAGATTCGGAAATCTCTGACAGTAATGAGAAAGATATTTAGTCTTGGACAAAGCTTGCTGAGTCAAATATGATTGAAATTTTCTGGTCGTGTTTGATTTATTTTTTCATTGTAATTTTGCCAACACATAGAAATATTGTCCTCTTTTGTCTGTTTTCTGAAGGGGTTACTCTTTTTATTTGCAACAGCATTAAAATGAGAATGCCAGACAAAGCCATATTTTAAAATGAGATTTTTTTTGCATTTTCCCTTAATGTTAGTTCAAATGATACAACAATTTTAACAACATGAAAAAGAAACACACTTATAATCACCACTGAGAATATTTGTATTGTAGACTACAGACCCTAATGTGTAAAATAAAATTCAATTTTAATATTTTCCCCTGAACTGCACCTGATTTTTTTGTCATATACTAGTGCAACACAAGGAAATCTCACATGGCTACAAATAGGTACTTTTATCTCAAAATGAAAAAATCTGGTAATGCCGTCATTTTTCAACTTAGAGAAAGATTGCATTTTAACATTAATATTTACTTAATTTGACAACAAATACAATAATCTGTATATGCCATTATATATTAAGGACATCTACAGTAAGATTTTACCAACCTTGCAGATTTCTTTTTCAATCGAGTGGCTCCCTCTTTTGGTGGCTCAATAGCACAAGATAAGTCATGACTGCAATGACAAAATATTAAAGATTGTTTTGTTTAATTTTTTAGCATTTTATGTGCAGAGTTGTCTACAGTTCTTTATTAGACTTACACTGATCCACCTTGGTGTGGCTTGTACACTGAAATGGCAAAGTCATTTTACCTGAATGGTGCAACTCATATGCTAACAAAATTATTGCTGTGAATTTTCAGCATATTTTTGGCACACAGACACTATAGATAGTCAGAATATATTTGGGGAAGTTGATGCATTGTTAAAACTTGTTTAACCCAACATTTTATATATTAAATGCGAAGGTTGTCCTTCTTTGGAATTTGCGGTCTCAGATTTGTCACTCGTCCACTGGTCTCTCTCTCTCTAACATGCTTCTGACCTATGTTGTCAGTTTTACTTACTCTACCGGTCCGCCTGATCTCACCAATGGTTTTTATTGGGTCCGTGTTTTACATCTGTATGCGTGTCTTCATTTTTCTTTTTTGTCCCGTACTCAATTGGTGTCCTTGTTTCTTAGTGTTTCCAATGTTGCCATTGTCCATGGATTATTTGTTCTTTTGACTGACAGTTCGGTTCTCACTTACTCCTTTATTCATCTGCAGATGTGTTTTTAAATTCATCTGTCTCACTGACAAAACCAATTTGATTACAGATTGCATTTTAATTACAATACAAAATGCAATACTTTAAGTAGTCAGTTATTGAAAACAGGGGGAACTGGAGGGGGATCTCATTCAGGTCTCCCAACTTTATTTTACTAAATCTCGAAATCCTGACTACAATGGAACTTAAAAATTGATGAAATCCTTATTCCTTGTATTTATTTCCAGAAATCATATGCTTAAATTATAGAAATCCTGAATTCCAGAGCTTATAAACTTCCCTTAATGCAATCTGAAAAAGGTCCGACCCTCCCTCTGAAAAGGCAACAGTTCTATAAAAACAACTGTACACTCCCCTCTGTACACAGGAAAATACAACCATGCACCAAACTGTTAAACTGAAAATAGATTTCCAATTAAGTTGAGAAGGTAAGGCATAGTACAAGACCCTTTACCGAAGCTTCATACTAAATAACATATGGCTGTGATGTTAAAATCCTTCATCTAAAAGAAAATTTTCCTACTGTCAGGCAAACTTGTTATGGTCACTATTTTAGAGTACACTCACCTTTCTGTTTCATCATAAACTCGGACGGCATCAAACCATATCCATACTTGTTTGTCTTCTGTAAAATTATATATTTGGGCAGCAGATTGTAAAAGTTTTATTTGGGCAAGAACTTCAAATTCTTTTCGTCTTTTATCAAAATTAATTAAATCGTCCTCAGTACGGTCAGGAATAGCACTATCAATCATAGTTAAATCTGTCAGAAATGTTCCTAAATATGGCACTGTTCCCTGCACAATACCCTGAAATAACAAAATAACTGGAGTTAACTCCCTTCAAACATCCCTTAATATGGCAATCTTCCCTGCACAATACCCTGAGATAACAAAATAACAGGAATTAATACCCGTCAAATGTTCCTAAATATGGCACTGTTCCCTACACAATACCCTGAAATAACAAAAATAACAGGAGTGAACTCCTTCAAATGTTCCTATATATGGCACTGTTCCCTGCACAATACCCTGTAATAGCAAAATAACATACAATAATGGCCTTTGGCAGAGGTTACTTCACTTTTTATTACACTGTAAACCAATATTCCCTGAGCCCAATAAAAATAGAATTTACTGGAAATTTCTATTCTTCCAACAGTTGTGTAATGATTATGAAAAAATAGAGGACAAACATTATCTGTGATGTACGGTTGTTTACTCTGTATCTTGTGACATTTGATAAATTAAATGTTTTATTGTGTTGATATCTTCTCTTGGTTAAATATAGGGCTACGAGGAGTGCAGCATGATACGACCACAGCATGTCTACCACTGAAATTTGAACAAGTGTAATTTAAAATGAGTATGGACATACTAAAGAGCTTGACACAATAATTATATGGATACAATAAGGAGATTGACCCAGTAATTAGCTAGACACAAACTAGGGAAAATGAAAATTAGCCCTTATGACTCTTCATGGTTCCTCTTTGACCCCTTATAGCTCGGAAATGGTAAGAGCTTCGCAGAATCCATTGACATAGTCCTGAAAGCTTATATCAAGAGAAATCCAAAGAAAAAAATCCCATCGAAATCCAATGAAAAATAAAAATTTCAGGTAATCTGCAAATTTGCAGTTTTGGCACCTTAGAACCCTTATAGCTCGAAAACAGTAGGAGCTACTCCAAATCTGTTGACATACTACCACAAGTTTATATCAAGGGGAACCCAAAAAACAATCCCATCAAAATCAAAAATTTAGGGTAATCTGCAAATTTGCAGTTTCGGCCCCTTTGACCCCTTATAGCTTGGAAAGGGCTACACCAAATCCTTTCACATACTATGGAAAGCTTATATCAAAAGAAATCCAAAGAAAAAAATCCCATCGAAATCCGATGAAAAATAAAAGTTTTAGGTAATCTGCAAATTAGCAATTTTGGCCCATTTGGCCCCTGATAGCTAGGTAAAGAAACAAGTTACCATAAATTTAAATAGTAGTGCACTGTGTTAATTTTTCATAAGCAATCCATTAAAAAACTGCATCAAAATCGGACAAAAAAATTTTTAAAAAAATGTTTTTTTTGGATTAGCCTGTTTTGGGCCCCTATCTTGAGAATGGTTACATGCTACGTGAAATCCGTTGACATACTACTGATTGGAAATTTTCTCAGGAGCACACTGAAAGAACTTCATCAAAATGTGATTATTAATAAAGATTCTACATACAAATATGTGAAAACACCCAATTTCACCCCTTTTTGGCCCCTTTTTTTTAAAACGGGTGGGACCAAAAACTTAAAACTAAAACCTCAGTTTACGCGTGCGCAGAGAAACATCATACAAAAATTTGATAATGACCTGTCCACTAGAACCAGAGTTATGCTGTCAGCGGATGCCGAAGCCATACCATTTTACGACCACAAAATTTTTGCAGTCGTATAAAAACTATATTGATAAAAGGAGCTGTCTTTACATAAATAAAGTTATGCTTCACTTCTCAATACATATAAATCATTTCTTACATTATCAATCCAGGATTGTCGTTTTTGCATGTTCCTTCTCCTGGTAGTTTTACTACCAACATCAACCTCTGGAAACTTAGCTGTGGCTTCCTGTAATGGCAAATAATATTTATCATGAATAATTCTATCTATTTTTATCATATTTTTATTATTACAGAAGTATAAGAAATATTTCTGTAGTAATACTGTCAGTGCTGACAAAATATAAATAATCTTTTCCTGAGCCAAAAATCAGGGTGACTATGACCACCAAATTGCAATTATAAAGTGTGTCTCATTTATTTAATATTACTTTTCTTTTGATCAGTATCAAATTAGTTTGTGCATAATGGTAATATGCACTGAACATTCTGTGAAAGTTTCATTGAATTTCACCAAGTGGTCAAGGAGGAGTTGCTGCTACAAAGTATGTACCCTATGGCAGACAAAATAAACAGACAGACGAACAGACGAACGGACAAATGGACACCATGATCACTATATACCACCCGATAAAGCCGGGGATATAATGATTAAATTTATTAGTAATACTAAGTAATACATAAATTTCCAAAATTTTACATTAACCTGCAAGATAATATCATGTTGTGAGCTTATGATATTAATTTCACAAAACAAACCCATATTTTCCAAATATAAAACAGAGCTAAGATCTATGATAGTTCAAAGTAGTTTCAATAAAGAATAACACCAATTTCTGACAAAATTTTGAATTTTAGAAATTCAGTGGCACATTAATTTGCTAAATAAGCAGAATTTAACCTGATATGTAACTAATTCTTATGAACAACAGGTGATTCTCGGACACTTGCAGCATCTCCAACACAAAGTTAAGTATATAAACCTTATTCAATACTAACCTTCATTAATAATTCCCTGGAAGCCAGCTGATTATTCTCATTAGAAAATATGTCTGAAAGTTTCTGGAACAATTCTACACTTTCTCTATGAAAAAAAAAAAAATAAATTAGTTAAAATAAAATTTCGCATTTTCTGTTTTGTTATATTTAATTTATGCTTAAATGTTGTTTGTTTAACAGATCAAATAACACCTCGGAATACACATATCAGGAATAGAAAGAAAAATTTCTTTCAATCTTAGATGGTAATAGTTTGAAAAAGGTGTGTGATGAACTTTTGTCAAACTGATTAAAATCAGATCTCACTCACTAGCCCCCCTAAGCCCTATCTAATATGTCCTGATGTGGGATCTATAAAAGTCATGCCAGTCTTATTTCTTATCGCCTTGGTTCTGAGTGTCGTCTGTATATTTCTGTGCCTTGTGGTTGTCTCATGTCCTTATTGTGTCTTTTTTCTCTGTGTTCCCATTTTTTGCCATGTCTCTGGACTTCGACTTATGTAACTAGAGCATGTCAAAACTGGTGTTGTCAGAAGGGCCCAGCAATATCGAACCTGAAACTCTGGGCAAATGTAAAAATCAGATAAGTGTGGATACAAATTATGTTTGACACACTAATGTGTTGATACAGTAATTTGATGGATACAATGATTTCTTGAAGTTTTACCAAACTATATCATTTCTTAGCTTCAGACTGAATATCAAGTCATATAAAGTTAAAAATCAAAGTATCAGCAAAACAGAAAGTAATTCAGTGAAAAACCTAAAAGTCACTTATGCAATACAAATCATCATTTCCAAGCTTCAGACAAAATTTCAAATCATTCCCTATTGTAGAAGACAAGAAATCTGTGACAAAAATTTTGTTGATAGTAAAATAATCAAAGTATCGGCAAACAGAAAGTGGATGTCCGACAAAGTTGAAAACTGCTTAAACAATACAACTCATTATTATCAAGCTCCAGACCAAATTTCAAATCATTCCCTATTGTAGAAGCCAAGAAATCTGTGATGAAAATTTCGTTCATAGAAAAAAAATCAAAGTATTGGCAAACAGGAAGTGGAAGTCCAACAAACTTGAAAATCGGTTACACCATCCAACTCCTCATTTCCAAGCTTTAGACCAAATTTCAAATCATTCCCTACTGTAGGAGCCAAGAAATCTGTGACGAAAAAAATTGTTGATGGAAGACAGAAGGATGGACAGACAAAGTGAAAACTATAGGTGTGTGGCCCTAATTATCACATCTATTCTACTGCAGTTGTTTCTTATTATGATCAAAGGGAGATAAATCAGATTTGTTAAAGTTCAGACATTTAACATTATTGCATCAATAAAAATACTCACTTTGGTAGAGACGACCAGCATCTCCGTAATCTATATATAGAATGAGCCTGAAGTCCTGAGATTATGGCTTTTAAGGAAGAAAAATTCTTTAGATTTCTTAATTCCTGCAAAACAATAATAAAGAAAATAGAGTGATTATAGACCTTAAACCATAGTCATACTGCAAATCAACACATCTCTTTATCCAAACAGAATATTTTTCACCAAGTGGAATCATAAATAAGGTATGTGAACATCTCACACAACTTACAACTACCTTGTTTAAATTTGATAAGCTATAGTATTAAGACATCTCATCTAAAACTATATACAGTCAAACTTTGATGGCTCAAACACACAAGGGACTGATGAAAAAGTTCGAGCCAACGGGGTGTTCGAGATATCGAGGTCGAACTATGTTTAAATTTGAACAAAGTGACCACAAAAATGGTTCGAGACATCCATGGTGTTCGAGCTATTGCAGTTTGAGTCATCGAAGTTCTACTGTATCAGACTTAATTTGTCCCTGGAAATATCATTTCTAAAATGACAGGTGGCTCATTCATAGCACCAAATGCTTACCTTTGATAATATACCTTTGATAATAGCTTACTTTATTTTTTTTCAATTTTTACATAAAAAAAAACGGTTATTAGATGACTCCTTAATTCATACACTATCCATGTTTTAAATTAAAATTTCAGTCATTAACTTCCACTTAATCTTTGTTCACAGTTTCAAAAGAATGTTAAAAAAAGTTTTTCCTTACTTGGGCAATTTCTATCCATTTCTGTATAATTTTTGCCCTTTGAGAAGCTCTTAACTCTGGATTTTTCAGAATTGTAGCTATAACCCGTAGTGATACTCTGTTGAACTGTTCTATGGTTGCCAACACGCTGGAAGCCACATTACCACCCCTTCCATGCTTCCTGTCTCTCCTGGCCCACACAGCACCAAGGCAATGATGAGGTACAACCATTTTGAATAATTGCTGAAAAGCAAAAAAAAAAAATGATGATCATAACTGTTTGATGAATGTATTTGATTTGAAAATATGTCAATAAGAAAATAGACCTAAATGGAGACTAAAACACTGATGCAATGAAGAATAAAATTAAGATTAGGGCTATTCCAGAAATAAATGTATTTGGGTTTGAAAGACACTTTTTTTCAGTACTGACCACCTGTACAATTTTAATTAAATATTGTAGTGCTCAGCAGTATAAATTTTTGCTTTTATACCTATCGACAATATACTAAGTATCAAAAGTGCCTTCCAATCAACCCCCAAATATTTTTTTCCTGGAATAGCCCTCAAGGCACTTGAATCATCTTTCAATATTCCAAGTGATTGTTTTAGTTTTAAAATAAATATATGTAGAGACACAGACCTAAATGAATTAAAGTATGTAAACCCATTCGGGCCTAAAATATAGATCAAGGTCCTCAAAATCATGTAATTATTAGTAGTATTCATACTATGCATGCCTCATTTTAACAGAGATTTTACCTACAAGCCAGAGACAGCCATGTCAAATTTCTTTATCCTGGGTTAAAAAAAAAGTCAGTCTTGTTTAAAAAAAATGCAACACTTGGAGAGTGTATTTTTACCTCACTATATGTATTTTATCAAACGTGTAGGATGGCTTGTATACTGAAAGCTTGAGAAGACTAAGGCATTTTTCTATACACTTGGGTACCCTCAGGAGAACACTCTTACAATGTGATTTAAGAATTTATGTATAGCTGTATGTCAATTTATATGATTTTATTGCTTATTTTATATTAACCATAATCTTTATATCCTTTTTCCACCTATAGAAGTAAAGAATTGTGGGTATGTTTTTTTCTGTTTTATTTTGTATTGTATTTTATTTTTTATTTGATGTACTAGTAACTGATATGAATGTTATTTTCATGTCCTGGGTCAATCATACTATTTTGGTACAGATTTTACCCTCAGTAAATCAGTTTTTAAAAGAGACATGCATCTTTTACATACTGAAGCTTTATAAGTAAGTTGTTCTGCTAGTCTCTGATTGGCTATATCCATAAACTGTAGCGGTCTTATATACTCTGTATCCATCATATGGTCAACTTCATCACATAGAGAAAATCGAAATTCTATTCCAATATCTGAAAATAGATCAACTTTATCACATAGAGAAAATCGAAATTCTATTCCAATATCTGAAAATAGGTATTCAATATGTCTAAAATAAAAGAAATCTAGCATAATGATCTTTGTAGTCTAAGTGAAGTAATTTTTATGAATACATTTAAGGTTTGCTGATAATTCAAACAGAAAAAATTGAAGGTATAATGTATAGGTGCACATTATAAACAGTATACAGCAGTAAGGCCATAAAAAAATAATTTATTGGTTCACAGGCCCTCCCTCATCTAGTTTGAGGCTTGAAAAAAGCCCCTCATTGATCCTATTTTTTGCCATTTCAATAAAATAAAAACAAAAAATCACCTCCCTCACTACAGTTTTGGTGGTTTTTACAATGTAAAAAGCTGCCTCATCTATTTTTTGGCAAATAAAAAGATAAAAAAAATCACCTCCCTCCCTCATCATTTTAAATGAAAAATTGCCTGAGAACCAATTAATTAATTTTGTGTGGCCTAATCTTTTTTATTTATTGTATAGCAACATTTTATTTCCCTACGAAAGCAACGAAAAGAAAGTATGCAATACATTTACATTCTGCACTAGTACAAAATATGATTTAATTTGACAACGAAAATCATCTTATTAACAGGAATTTTAACATTGATTTACAATAAAAGGGTTATTGCATGAATATCTGGGAATATTCATGCAATAACTTTATATTACTGTACCCATGTAAGGTTAAAGGTGAAAGTGCCACTATCTCTGGTATTTTAACAAGTGGCATATTTTGACTATTATCATCAATTGAATATGTTTGGCATTAACCTTATCCATGGCTTGGACTGGAAATACAGTATTCTTACATTTTCACCTCTTGTCTGTCATCGTTTGATTGTTTAGTGTAAAATTGGTAAATATAGAAACACACTTCTCACTGAGTTTTATGGAAGATGAGCAACAGATAAAATCTGTGGTATACTATAGTACTGTGGTAAATCATGGCATTGAATTTTTCGTGACAACTAGCTCTAGCATATTATTGTTACCAAGCTTAAGGTTATTTTTTATTATATCTTGAAACTTCTCTCAATCAAAAACTTTGTGTCCTGTAATAAACGAGAAGGACATACGATGTGGAATCGTATCTTGTAAATCACCTTACCAGATCTATTGTGGGCCTCTTTTTGGAATTTTTCTAATTTGTGTTTTGCTCTGGAGGACAAATCAGAGTCGGGTATGTGTCTTTCCGAAAATTTGATCAATGTCTGGAGGCAATAATAATCTGGATCTTCTCGGAAATCTTCAGGATATGTGTCTATCCATACTGATATAACTGACTTTATAGTCCTGCAAAATATATATAATTATGCATTTTCAATCTGGTGTATTTCAATTTTGAGACATTTAAACCTTCCAATACAGTCTAACCTTGTAGCTTTTTTTGTGTTCAAATTTGCTCTCTTTTCAAATCTGGCTCACAATTCTACAAATGTTTCTGTCAGAGGTAGTTGAACCTCTACCTTCATTATATAACATCTTCAATTCATTTTGTGATGATTTCACACTGCTAGTGCCTTAGTTTGTGGTGTTCTTGTTCATTTTGTTTATATTTTTGTCTCTGCTCTGTAGTTTCAATTTGTGTTACATTATGTATATCTGCACATGTATTGCCATACTTCTAGATTTTTTTTAGAATTTCTAGGGCTGGCCTCTTTTCTGCCTTTTTGCTGTAGTATTCGTCTGATAATGTACAATACAATGACTTAAATGTTCTTTTCAAAATGTGAGCAGTGTACAGTCGAACTTTGATGCCTCGAACACCTAGAGACTAAGGAAAACAGTTCGAGCCAGAGGGGTGTTCGAGATATCAAGGTCGAACTATGTATGAACTTGAAGAAAGGGACCACAAAAAGGGTTCGAGGTATCCATGGTGTTCAAGTTAATGCAGTTCGAGCCATCGAAGTTCTACTGTACCTTGTTTGTTCATGTGACTTAGGATTGTAAACAAATAACAGAGCAAAGGATTCTTCCAATCAAATGTAAAAATATTTCTTGGTTTATTTGAGGCCAATCAGTGCACACATGTACTCTTATCTATCTCGCAATCAACCTAATAATTCACACCTGAACTGTAAACAGTTGATATCATGGTACAAGTTCAAGTACATAAATACATATTTTGTGTATTGTTTGATATCAACACTGATTAAGAAGAGATTATATACTTCACTTAAGTTAATCAGTTATAGATCTATTAAGATCACTTCAGAAATACATGTGAGCTGTGTGACACATGCATGTACATATATCAAATGACAATGAATACATGTATGTTCCCAGTTTCATTACACCCCTAGCTAGCCTCTTATAGTCCGTTTTGAATGCATGGAACTAAAGAGGGCTTTAAATTGACTTACAACACCAGAACACAATTTATTATATATGTCAAACAAAATATAGCCCAACCTCATTTAATACTGCGCATGCCACCTTATGAAACAAGTGACATTTTGGTGACAAGTTAGGGTAGAAATATTATATGAAATCAAACTATTCAACTTCCTGGAAAATAGGTTGACATTTAAGAGGAGTAGTAAACGAGGGAGCACTGTAATTTCCTAAGTAATTACCAATGTAATCATAAGATTTTTTTTATTAATATTTTCTTGTATGTCCGTTTAGGACTCATGCACCAATGAGATATTAATCCAATCCATTTAATACTCTTCTTGGACTCAAGCTCCATTGAATTAGTAGTCCAATTCATGGAACAATAGACTGATAAGTGATGGTCATTCCCAACTGATTTTCCAGCACTGGCCTTTTACAAACAGATCAGTAAAGATAAAGAATTGAATCATACCCCACTGGGTACCCCAGCATCAATTAACTGGTCCCATTAATAAAACAATAGATAGGTAATGAGTAATAATTGAATCATCCAACATATTTAGTTATCAATAACATCTGTAACACTTCTTATTAAGTGATTAATCCTGATCACTGTATCTGTTTAATTATTTACGCCTATGGGGCCAAAAAACAGGAAAATATTTGGCATAACTTTCTTGTTATATTGCATAACTGCTTTCATAATAATTTTTAACATTATGCACTCGGAAGTAATTTTAGGTGCAGGTAGATTAAAGGTTGAGGCCATGTTTGAAAGTATTACTTATTGCTCTGCAACTTATTGATGACTTTTAAAGTGATGCGTGATGGATTGCAGCACACTGAAAGCCATATTTTCAACAAGTTGGTGTTAAGGCATTATCAAGTTCATAAGACTGGAATGGACTATCTGATTTTTGTGTTTTTTGTGTGTTTTTTTGTATTTTCATTTATTATCCCCCCGCTTAGCGAAAGCAGGGGGGTTTATGTAATGCAGTCCGTCCGTATGTATGTACGTACGTATGTATGTACATGTGTTTGTAATGCTCCACGATAGCTCTGAAACTATAAGAGATACAAATTTGAAATTTGGCACCATACTAGAGTATGATCTGAAGTAGACCACTGTGAATTCAGAATTTCAGTCAAACGCCCTAGGGGCAAATTATGGGCGAAAACGAAGGTCATTTGGGCTAGAAAGTTGAAACTCAGGAATCTACTCACATATTATGTAACAACTTCACAGAGAGTATCGGAATTTGGGTATGACCCTTCAGGGCATGGCCTCTAAGGGGTCTAAAAAACGAAAAAATCGATTCCGCTGGGACTCCTCTTATCCTTAAATCACAGAAACCTTGTAATAAGGGTATAAGTAACACTATAAAAGTTGTCTGTGCCGAAGGTTTCAGAATTTTGAAATTTGCCCTCAGGGCGAAAAATGAGCGAAATTTATTTCGAGATATGCAGTAATAAGCGAAATCTTCTGAAGTATTCATGTTTGGAAGCTGAAACTTTGTATGCAAGTTCCATTATATGCATCTCATTTACTGATGATAGCAGACTTTTGGTATGACCCCTAGGGGAATGCCCTTAAGGGGCCAAAAAAATATAAAACAATCAGTACTCATCAGAACAACTGGAACTCTATGTATAATTTTGATTTTGTGGTTTATATTTTCATGAAGAATTATTGGAATTGCTCTTTGAATCCGTCCCAGTGCCAAATTTGGTAAATTTCCTGAAAATGTCAGACTAATAATTTTGAAATTCCAACATGAAGTTTTATAATTAAGCAAATTTTTAATGTCATTGGCTAGTATGAACACTAGGATTTCAAAAATATGATTCTAATTTTGGTTAATTTCCTGAAACTCTCAAAGACCAATTACTTTTTGGAATTTTACCTAGCAACCATATCTTTTTTGATGCCTTATAGTTTTAATGATCATTTTCAATGGTCAGATTGCAAAACACTTTGATTCCAATTTTGGTCAAGTTCCTGAAACTCTCAAAGACCCATTATTTCTTGGAATTCTACCTAGCAACCATACCTTTTTCAATTATTTAGAGTTATAATGATGAATTTCAACTGTCAGGTTGCAAGAATCTTTGATTCTAATTTTGGTAAATTTCCTGAAACTCTCAGACCAATTTCTTTTTGGAATTTTACCTAGCAACCATTTCTTTTTCAACTCCTTACAGTAGTGAAGATCATTTTCAACAATCAGATTTCAAAAATCTTTGATTCTAAGTTGGTAAATTTCCTAAAACTCTTAAAGACCCATTATTTTTTGGAATTCTACCTAGCAACCATATCTTTTTCAATTTCTTACAGTAAAAATGATGATTTTCAACAGTCAGGTTGCAAAGAAAGTGATTCTAATTTTGGTAAATTTTCTAAAATTCTCAGAAACCTGTACTTTTTGAAATTCTACCTAGCAACCATATCTTTTTGGTATTTTACAGTAACAATGATTGTTTCAACAGAAAGAAATTTAATTTAAAAACACTTGTCTTTTTTACAAGGGGAGGGGTCCATAAAGGAGTAGCGGGGGAATCGCAATCTTTGATTGGCTGTTTTTCATTTGTTTTGTTTTGTTTTTTCTTTCTTTCTTCCTTTTTTTTTCTTTTTTGGCGGAGTACTGGATTTTGATTGAGACCAAAAACTTTACCGGGTATTTATAATTATGAAGCTGTATTAGATTTGACCAAATTGTTTTCATACTGATAGACCCCTAGGGGCCAGAGAGTGTTTACACTCATGGCTCCATCAGTTACAGTCAAGATGTATATTCCTCTATTTTTTTTTACCTTTGTTGAACATCATGTAATTCTTTTTTCTCTTTACTTTCTGTTCCAGTTTTCTTTAACCATTTAAATCTACAAATAGTAAAAGGCTGTTTAATAAGTGTAGTCCAGAGAAAAAAAAATCAAGTGAGTATTTGACCCTGAGCCAGGCCCAGTGATCTGGTATAATGGGAGCATTGTTTTTTTTTTAAATTCTGATCCTGATCATGATAAATGCCTCTTAAATTTCAAGATCATGAACAATATCACTACATGTACAAGTATTAGCAAACTGATGCAAAAAAATGTGAATGTCCACTAGTATCTGTGGGAGGAAGAAAAACCCACATTTAGACATGTACAGTGCCCTAAGTTTCATTTGCCAGCCTGTTTTATTTCATCCATGTTTTCTAGTCTGACTATCAAAATTTCCTGCCTAACTGTTGTTCAATTTGTTCTCCTGGATATAATAGAAATATTGCTTACTGAATACAAAACACTAATCAATCAATCAGACATCCCAGAACTACAATACAATTAGGTAATAGAAGTAGTTTCAAGTGCATTAATTCAAGATTTGTGTTAATGGTTACATACAAAATAGTTAGTCATAATTTCGATGCAGGATTTTTGAAAGTTTCAAAACAAAATAAAATCTAACCAACTCTATTGATGTCAATATTTGATATTTTTAATTTTTTTTATTGAAGAACTTCAAAATGAAGCATACTGGAAGTTATCCAATATATAAGGAGTGATCTTTAAGTATTGATGCTGTTATTAATCATCAAAACAATAGAGAACAGGTGCTTGTCTGTTCTATGATACATTAATTGCTCCCCAATCTGACTACATACATAGGTATGAACATGTTTATACTTCAACTAACATATATCTTTGTCATTTCATAAACATGTTTTGTTGCTAAAACACTTAGCGTTTCCAAGTTTTCTGAATTACACGGCAACTAACTTGTTTTGTTAAACAGATGGCGTGGTAACGGAAATAAACAACACACTAAAATATGACAACTTGCAAACTGTACATAAGATATGCCCCTTATAAGCCATGACAAAATATAGACTGTTTTCCACACTAAAGTCTGTATAAATATAGTATATCCTTCAAGATCAAGTGGATTACGATATTTCTCCAGTTTGAGATAGTTAAATTTGTGATTCTCCACAAGCAAGCTTTAGCGAGTACGATGAAATCAGAAATTTAACCATAGAGAAACGACTGAGAAAGGAGAAATATAGTAATTCACAAGCAAACAGAAGGATATATTGTTTCTCCAATGACTTTTACTGTGTTTCAGATGCAGATTCAGTGGTTCAACATGGTTGTATACATTGGTCATGCTATCTAAAAGCCTAATTATGAAGACGTCACAACGGGCTCTATTAATATATTGAAATAATGCGGGAAACATCACGCAGAAATTTACCCAAAGTGTGGATTAAAAATAATACACATTTTTAACCAAATGGGTTTTAAACACTAAGAATTGGAGAATAAGTTCTTAACTACTACATGTATACATAATATGTATGCAAATTATAGAAGTCATTGAAGATATTAACATATGGAACAATGTAAATCTGTGGAATTGTAAGTTTTCTCACATCAATAGCCTTTCCTCTTTCCTTGCAATGTCCATGTAATAGCATATCTATTCTACAACAGCAGCAGTTGAGAAACACACCAACTTGTCATGTACTAAAGTCTCAAATGTAAATATTATGGTCAATTTATCGAGTGTATTTTTTTTATTTCACCTGACCACTGACTGTCCTGAGACTTCAATTTTGGGTGAGGACCAATATATTTCTATATAGGCTTTGCCCACTGTCCAATCAAATTCAATTATTTTTTAATGAAAATTTGATTATAATAGAAATGCGGCTTATAAACTGATTTTCAGCGAAACTTATTCAGAATCTCAAAGAGATTATATGGGGTTAACATTTTGCATTAGGACTTGGGACAAAATAAAAAACACACTTTATGACTTACCGATCTATTAATAAATCCAAGACTTGTTTTGGTGTAGCGAAGGTTCTGTATGTAGCCAAGAAAACATTAACATAAGTCGAGTCCAGCTCGCCTTTTATTGTCACTAAACTTTCAACTAATTTTTCTAAAGTTCCAGCCTTTATAACTCGAATTTTCTGGGTTTCCCACATAAGATGTGAAAACTCTTTCCCATTATCATTCTCCAACTGAAATTGAAAAAAAAATTTTACATTTATACAAACTAGAATATGTAAATGTATTGAGTTGGAGATCTACAATGACTATATCAATAACAAATTCTAAAATATATTTCTTTGTCATGGTAACAGTTTTTCTTCAACTTCTAACCCTCTAGCTAAAGGAAAAAAGCCTTGAAGGAGGGTATAATCCCCCTATCCCCTTGAGTCCAGTGTACACTAAAAATAAGAAATGAAGTCCAGAGTCCATTTTTTATTATTTTTTTTTTATTTGAAATTTGAGGTACAAGTATAAAATAATTAGACTTTTGATTCTGAGGAGTCCATGGACTCAAGTGGTCAAGTCTGAAGTACACTCAAAACAAGGTCAAAGTCCTGAGTACAAAAAGGGGGGGTTATACCCTCTTGAAGGATTGCAGGCAAATCTTTGAACTACACAAGAAGTACAGAACTTTTCAGAATATGCAAAAATTGTAACATAAGAGAAAACAAAAGCAAGAAATGTTTTTATTCTGTCAAGTGCAAAATATAAATCAGAGTGGTTGTTAGCAGCACTGGACCATGAACAGAAGTTCTTGTAACCTGACATCATATTCAATAAATATAAATGTGAAAAAACATTGCCAAAAGTTGAATACATTTCACACAAAAACACAGAAGTGTAAAGAAAAGGAAAGCGCAAAGATAGGAGAAACCATATGGGCTTTGAAAATATATCATATGTACAAAATTTTGCTTTGGATGGGATTAAAAAACAACCCACAAACTCACTAACACACCTAGTGAAAACAGTGTACCGGTACCCTCATCCCTGATGGGAGCAGGTTTATGATAAACAATGCTATAACAACTTCACTAAACCATGATCAACATTGTTTAAATATCTTTTCTACAAAAACAGAAACTCCTTTTTTTTTCACTTTTGCAAGAATCAACGAAAGTTTTATGATGGCATATGCATGGAAAAAAGCACAATAAGTGTTATATTTACAGCAGCTATGTCAAAGAATATCTCTTTCAACCTAATAATTTGTTATTTACTATGCAAACTAAGGTAAATTTACGTATAAAGTTTAAAAAAGAGGCATAAAAATTTGATAATATTTCACTATTTCTAATTTTAATTGATCAAAGTGTACTAAGAACACAAGTGAAATGTTGATGCAATCACGTAGACAAGTTCGGTGTTGATACCAATTTACTGCATGTATTTACATTTTAAAGAACAAGGTGAAAATTGATTGAGTTCACAATTTACAATTATCAGCACAGAAGCTGACATAAAGAATTCCAAGATTTGAACTCAATCTTCCCTTGATCTGCAATTCTTAATAGATGTTCAACACATAAAACCTGTGTCAAGCAATCCTTTATAAGAAAACAACCAAAATTTAAGTAAACTCAAAATCTATGTATCGGTAAACTGAACTTATATTTAATCATGAGGGGCAAAAGGACTTTTGTCAGAATATCAGGATAAGCCACCCTTAAAGGGATCGTATTTAGCAAAAAATTCTGCCTAAACTAGGGGCTAGTGGCTGTCTTGAATTTTCTATGAGGTATTAGCAAAGCTCATTGTTGAAGGCCTCATGGTGACTTCAAGATGAAGAACAATAATAAAAGGCATTGTTCCCTTGCTTGGCTCTATCATGTATGTATGAATTTATGGACATTTTGTCTTATGTACATTTACTCCATATCCTTTCATTGTTTAATCAGGATTTACATTTTCATGTTTTTGGACTCTTTATAGGGTCTGTAAGTCTCGTCCAATTTTGGGACTTCCAGGGACATAATTTGTACCCGGAAGTTGCATTTTTAACAGAAAAGTATGACGTTTCAAGCAAACAATAAGGACGTCATAATCCCACAACCTCATATTTTGGCGGGAAACGTTTTCAATTTTGAATTTTATCGTGATTTCTCGGTGTCACATGACGAGACTTACAGACCCTATTCTTGGGAATTCAGGGTTTGGAAGTTATTATCTTGGGATTCAGAAATTAGACATCCTCCTATCTACTCTCAGTCCTTACGAAAAACCTGTCTAATCCAAACAAACAACCTGTTGTTCCCTGTGTGTTCATTCTATAAAGGTTCCCATGTATCTACAGAATATTAATGGTGGCATTCACCAGACAGGAAGGGTAAATCAAGAACAAAACACTTTATCTTAATATTCTGGAGATAACACAAGTTAAAGAAAACTTAAGATTTAATATCTATTTGATTAGGATCAGAAACTTGATAGTTACATAACTAGTGAACATCTAAAAATAGTATCTTCTCAAAATTTGTTTAATAATCAGTTTTACAGAAACAGATAAAAGTTCACCATCTGTCATTTTTCTTATAAATTGAAAAATGTTTTGACCACTGACTTGTATAGCTGCTAAATCCACTCAAGCCAATGACAATACAAACTGTTCATTTTGAAACATTTAAATGATTTTCTTATTAATTATATAAATTGTGTTGTTGTTTAGAGGATATAATATTGTTCAGGAATTCCTCAGCTCCTAGATTAACATAACTTGAAATTATAAAAGATCAAAGGAATTTGCCACAAATTTAGACAAGCTTCGCAGATGTCTTGCAGGGTCTTGTCCTCAACGAGTCAACTTGTTGTCTGCTTCCCACCATTCCTGTTGTCTTAGACAATCTGTCATCTTAAAGGCCACTTTTGACTAACTTCTCCAGTGCTTCATATTGGTTAAAATGGTCTTTCAGCTAGATAATTAGTGTCAATGGAAGACTACTCAGGTACTTTTCTCATCAAGATTAACAGGAATAGTCGAGTCTGAAGCTTAGAAAGTGCTGCTTCAAAGGATTTACTATCAATCAGGTTCTAGTTGAAGACAATGTCACTGAAGACAATTTTAGAGTAGTACAAGTGTCATGCCATCACAGAAGATCCAAATATACATTATCCAACATGATAGATGAATACAAAGCTCATCCAGCCATCTACTACTAGTAGGTACACATAAGGAGCATTCATGCGAGAATAGCAGGGATGCAAATTTCCAGGGGCCCAGTGGCCCAAGGCCCCTAAAAATTGACCTGGGCTACTAAAATTTTAAAATCAGTAGCCCAGGTGGCTACCGAAATATCCTGCAATTTTGGTTGACAATATAGTACTGGGCTGGTAAGATTATTTGCTGGGCTACTGAATTATTTTTGCTAGGGGCCCAGCTGGCCACTTTGCCAATATTTTGAATCTTCGTTCCTGAATAACTACCTTGGACATCACATATAATTATAGTTTTTGGATACCAGTGGTGTTGTCAATACAAGCAGATGGTACTATAATGCCCTATAAATGGGACAAATTAAGTGAAAATTCACCATCCAGGTGAAAATTACATGTATATGTAATTAAAAGGTGTCATCAATGTGAGTTTGGTTTGTTCCTTTGTACTTGGTGGATTTTATAATTTACATTTACCCCATATTTCTACCAGTACTTACCTGTGAGAATGAGTGGTACGTAACTTTCTTGAGATAAGCACTATAGACTGCCCCTTCCTCTTTCTCCTCACGCCAAAAACGTGTGATGTCATCCTAAAATAGAAACGTTTAAATGTATTACTGTATACAAAACAATGACACTAAAGTAAAGGCTGCTCTGTTCTCCCCTCCTCACGCCAAAAACTAGGGATGTCCTCCTTAAATAGATATCAAAATGAATTGTAAATAAGACATAACATTAAAGATTGTTCGATCCTCAATCTACTCACAGCAAACATGTGTGATGTCATCCTTAAATACATGTAGGTACAAGAAAAGCTTATATAATAAGACAATGACGCTTAAGACTGTGCTGTCCTCTTCTCCTCACACCAAAAACGTGTGATCTCATTCTAAAAATGAAACTCAAGACTGCTCAATCAATCCTCAATCTAAATGCACATATGCAGAAACACATACATCAGGATTCACATATATACATGTGGAAAAATTCTCAGTTATCCACATGTATGTGAATTCACTACGTTTTTTCTGCAAACCTATATTTTAAAATCTCAGCTGACTGACAATATTTTAAGCATTTCTTCTAAGCAAGCTATTATACATTTGTAGCTTATATTTCAACAAAATCTGATAATTGTTTATTAGAGTCTGTTAGTATATCATGTACATCTAGTATAGATTTTCTTGGTTTTAGAAGTTAATAGAAAGCGTTAAGTAAAATGTTCGAACATTATAAGGACAATTCTAACATAGCTCTTGTTAATCATCAACCAGTATAAAAGTCGATAACCATATATTTGGCACATGTGCAAATGGTATTGGAATATGAGTAAAAGGGATGAAAAGCAACGTCTTTTTTTAATTTTGTTGTTCCTCTTAGTTTATGAAGGAAATAAACATTAAGAACAGTTTTTAACTAAATCATGCCATTTAGACACGTAAATGTGTATTGTTTTGCTTTCGATTTGAATTTTGAACTTGCATCTGTTTGAAAACGTCAGATTGTGTATTAATACATCATACACTGGGGCAGCAATGGAGGTGACAAATCCGCATTCTGTTGAGTCCCTTCAGAATGGAAAATTCCATTTTATGTAATATTAGAATCGAAATAATTCATGGCAGGTATATGGTTATTGTCATTTAACCATGTGCTTGGCCTTTATATTCGTAAATTTAACCCCTCGCTAACGCTCTGGGTTAAATTAGAATATAAAGGCCCAGCCCATGGTTAACTTTCCAATAACCATATACCTGCCATGAATTATTTCTTAAATTTGTAATCAGTTGAAGACCTATCAATGCCAAGTCAATTTCTTAAAGCAGCCAAGCTACTAAGGACTAGACATATAGGCAAAGGAAAGTCTGTACATGTGTGTATGATCATGTACTTAATTTTATATGCTGTGTATGTGATACAAACCCTTTTTCATATTAATAAAGTTGGTGGTAGAGTATATATTATGACCACATATATGGTGTATTTTGCCCATTTAGGGTGTGTACTCAAACAATGCATCTTTTCCATAGCTGACCTGCTTACACTGTAACTAATACTACTGATAGAAATCTACACCGACAAGTAGACTAAGTGTAGGAGTATTCTACTGGGCTGGAGGTGTAAATTGAATCCCATTAATATGACTCAATCATTTGATTTATTAATCTTTAAAATCTATTCAGTTTTCTGTTATTTTTCTTATTTACTAAATTATCATATAGGCTATAATCTATATAGGAACATTAACTTTCTATTGAGAAGAATTTAAAAGTCAGTTTAAATTTAAGCTACATAAAATTCTTGTCAAGTATCTTAAGTCAATTCATGTCAACTGTGTCAACCTTAACTCAGAGACATATAAAACCACTAGTGTCAAAATTAGAAAACCAAAACCATGCTAAATATGAATATCAGATTTGTGTCAAAGAACTGGTCTTAAATGTCCCATGAAACATGAGGTACTGCAGACCTTATTAAGGGACTTAAACAGTAGCTTAAAAGTGTCTGCCCTATACCTTTTGGTTATTATTTCAATTTTTCAACAGTACTTCATTTAATAATTGGCTGAATTGTCATTTTGTATATATTAAAGACCAATATATATCAATTCATATTTCCATGGAAGTCCATCTCTGGAACTATGTATAGTACCTGTATAGTGGTTATTTTATGTAGAATGCAATTGTCGACATGAGTTTGAAGTTATTTTATACCTTTTTAAGGAATGAAAAAGAAAGGAAATGGGGTAAATGTCAAGGAGACAACATCCCATATGTAAGAATAAATAAAATGTATACATATCAATGAAACAAATATTTGCAACTTGTACATTTTTGAATAGGTAGGCTTTTCCTCACCGTTCATTGAAGATCTTATGGTGGCTTTGAGTTGTTATTACTCCCCTTTGGGTCGTTGTCTCTTTGACACATTCCCCGTTTCCCTTCTTTTTTCTATTTGTATTAAACTATTATATCTTTTAGTCTCTGTGCCTATCCCAAAGGAGTTATATAAAATCTGCATGCTTAGTCTAGCCGAAAAAGTTTCAAATAAAAAAGGACTATTTAGAATCAATCTTATTAAAATACAGATCTTTGGTGTATGCTATCCTACCGCGATTGATTGATTTAGAATGAAAACTAAACATTCTGACTTTATGAAAATATCAGGAATAGTGCTACAAATAATATGAACATATAGAAGATAAAAAATATCTTACCAATGTCATTTTTCAAATGCTCTGTTAATACTGTGATAAATTCCAAAATTTGTTATTATGAAATATGACACAAGTGTAAAATTCTGGGTTAAATCCATATGTTTTCAGGAAGTCACAGCCTATCCAACATATCTTATTGGGTTTCCTCTCAACAACTATATTTAATATCATAAAAATATCAGATATCTCCCTTCCTTGTTTGTTCAAATTTAATTAAATCAAAGTTCTATTAATAAATTGTCTGTTTCTCTAATTTACTGTATCAATTTCCTTATGCTTTCAATACTGAGTTGTTGTTTGGTAAACTCCCTTGATTCCTATAGAGATTTTTTCGATATATTTTTATCTATTATCTCTTTAATCTAACATTTTTTTTTTTTTATTTCATAATCAGACAACATGTATCCTCTGCAACTTTAAGTTGTTTCATAAATTAAATAAGAATATTTATAATCCAACCACATTACAAAATATAAGGATACATAACGCAAGTCAAAGCCAAAGTTCTTTATAGAAATAGCATCTCTCTGTAGCGATCAGCCATCATTTGATAATCAAAACATCCCACATTCGTTAATGACGTAAAAGAATGGATCTGCATTTTGTTTTTATGTCAATTCAAGACATGATAACAGAAAATCCAGTTACAGCAAAAATGTTAACAAATCACTTTAACAGATATACAAAAACACCTTTTGGAGTGATTTAATTTCCGAACACTTGAAAGAATTTCCAAATATTACATAAATCTGGTATCAACACAGAGTCGTTGCTAATTTACAACATAGTTTTTTAAGTTCTTGTTGATATAAGGGCCACTTTGACGTAATTTTTCAAATTCTTTAAATACTACTTTTAATTGTTTTTTCAAGATGTGCTTTATAATAAGTTGTTTCTCCATTATAAACCTCTCCACTTAAAGTAAATTCCTCTTTATTCCCAGGACATTTATTCAAAGTAAACTTCAAACAAATAATTTCATTCGCCTCATCATGCTCATGTGGAAAACCCTCAAAATAAGGTCATATGCAGAATTTTAATATTTCGTAAAATAATCCATATAATGCAACAAATTTGTATGAATAAACACTAGGCTAAGTCAGCCTATTGAAGCAGTAATCCCAAACAAAAACTCCAATTTTTCACCCTATTGCAATGGGAATTAAACAATTTTTTTTGCAATATTCAACAAGAAATACATGTAATCCAAAAAACTGTTGGCTATATTTACCACTTCAGTGGCCGATTGTTTTAATTAATCATCGACATGTGTCAATTGGCTAATTTTCAATTTTTTTTATTTTAACCATACAGTGATTCACAGTAACCCATTTGGTTTGCACTCCCTATCTTGATTAGTAGGTTATTGGTATATATAATCAGAGATTAGATGATGCATTTTGATCAACACTGATTACCAGAGACATGGTGTACATGCTACTGTGTGTTTACATTGTAAATAAACAAAAACATCACCTACATGGATAATACTGGTCAGACAGACTCCTGGTTACAGTGGGGTACTGTTAATAATATATGCATTTGTTTTATCGTTGTTTTCCCAGTACCTGTTTGCTTGTTTGTTTTTTTTTTAATTCTGGTTTGAAAGTATGCTATTGTGTCAATGTGTGCTCATGACTTTTTTACAGTTTTATATTCCTAGATTGTCTGCATTTCTCTGAATTTTTTTTTCATGATCATTTTTTATGTAAAACATTTACATGTCGGCAGATTTTGTCTTTTTTGGTTAGTTTACACATGTGACCTTTTGTGCTTTGTTATCTTCAAATATCCAAATATTAAATATCATCCCTATAATAATGTTACTGTTCATCACTGATCATGGTGTGGCAATTTGCAATTTTTTTCTTTCTGTTAAAATGAAGTCAAAGTCAAATTACATGTATCTCCCCTCCTTGGTTTTGGACAATAATTTTATTCCTTCATGCACCTCTCCATACAGTGTCCTTTCTTTGTGTAAAGTTTCCTCAAAATCCTTCATGTGGTTTCAGAGGAGTTGCACTTACAAGGTAATCTGTATAGTTGGAATCAATAAAAACACAAACTTAAATTATCTCCCCTTCCTGGTTTTGGAAAATAATTATATTCCTTCATGAACATCTACATATCGTGTTCTTGATTTTTGAAAAGTTTCACAAAAAATCCTTTAAGTCGTTGAAGAGGAATTGTGCTTACGAGCTAATCCTTGCAGCTGGAATCAATGAAAAGTCCAAATCCAATTACTTCCCCTTCCAAGTTTCCGACAACAAGAGTTGTCAGAAGCAGGCTTGGGGTAATCGTAATCTTTAATCGTAATCAGCTGTAATCGATTACATATTCTTCAGTATTCATGTGTAATCTGTAATCAAGCTCTTTTTAGATTACTTGTAATTGTAATGTAATCAATTACAGCTTAAAAATATGAGTAATCATGATTACATTTTGATTACTTTATGATTACTCAGTCAGTGACTGTAACTTATAACAAATATACAAGATGTATATTCCATGTCATACATGTATATATTCATTTTTCCTATATGAAATGAAAGAATTTTATTCTTCATGAGTCTAAAATTACAATAATTATTTCACTACATAAGTTCTTACCTAATTTAGAATATATAGATATTAATAAGAACTTCATATGACAATCAATCAGAATTCAACTTTTTCCAATTGAAATAGTTCCATCCTTCTTGAAATTTTAATCATTTTAAGTTTGAAAGGGTAGAAACTGGTATTAGGCCTGAGATGCACATAATTATAATATTTACTTTAAAATATTTAATTTGTTGTCTTTAACAGAAATAACATTTACTTGTTTTGTACATAATTATAATATTTACTTTCAAATATTTAATTTGTTGTCTTTAACAGAAATATAACATTCACTTGTTTTCCTTCAATAACTGTTTATCTCTTTTAATAAATTAAATTAAAGATCATGTACATATCTCTGGGTCATAAAAATGACAAGCTAATAATTGTAATAAAAACATGTAGATGTCAACTAAATAAACAAAAAATAAGTTGTAAATACTAATTAGTGTAAAATACTGGATATACAATTGCCAGATTTTAACAATAATTTCAAAACAATTTTTAATCAAGTTTCTATTTGTTAATAGAGAAACATTGAGTTATATATCATTTGGCAGTCGGAAAAAACACAGCTATAGACTGAATCTTTTATGAAAATACTGTTGTATCAACCATGAAAAAAACATCAATTCACCAAAATGAACATATTATGACCACGGTGATATTATTGTATAAACTCTCCACTATTTTTCAACACATTTATCTGACATTAGTTGTAGAATTAAACTCAAAATTAAAGCGCTTAGCATGAAGCATTTGCAATTGAATAATTTTGATCTAATTTTCAAAGGTTGAATAAAAAATTCAGTTAAGCTTGTGGCAGCAACCTTTGCATGGAAAACGTAAATGTACCGATATGTTTAAGCAATGATCTCTGTTTCAACAGACACTGGTATCTTTCAAAGGCACATGTATTTATAAGTAATCACTTGTAATCATGATTACAGCTGAGAAAAGTAATGTATTGTAATCAATTACAAATGAAAAATGCTGTAATTGTAATGTAATTGATTACATTTTCAAAGCAAAGTAATTGTAATGTATTCAATTACATTTAAAAGTAATCGACCCCATCCCTGGTCAGAAGACAACATAGCTCGCCGGGGATTCCAGTAACCTCAATGCACAATAAATTC
>MJUU01016723.1:12197-26548 GCA_002080025.1 Modiolus philippinarum | reverse complement strand
TACTCTTGACGATTTTAATGAACGTAACCTTACTATCACAGCCAAACTTTTACAACAGGGTTACAGATTCCATAAGTTGTTGAATACATTTAAGAAGTTTTATAATAGATATGAACATTTGATATCGAAATACGGTGTCACTCGTAAACAGCTTATTACGAAGGGCATTTCTAATCCTTGTTTTTACGGAAATGTTATTAAAAAATGCCAGAAATTGATTAAAAATCCAGAAAAGCTGGGATGTAACTTACATTCTTTACGTAATAGGGGATATCGACAAGATATACTGCTTGCATCCGTTAAATTAGCTTTGAGACCTAATGACCTGAAAATTTTGCACATACAATAGCCTTTCACTGATACTGCCGATGTCTACTGAAATTTATGATGATTCTTAACCAAACCCTTCGGGAAGTTTTGAGTTTGATTTTTCTTCCGTAGTGCAACAGTGTTCTACCAGCAGACTAGGCTCCTTGAGCTAGCCGGCAGTTTAGCTGCGAGCACCCCTTGACCATTTTTCAAAATTACGTATTGTTTTTTTCTTTCCTTTCAAGATTGTGGTCATGGAGTTAGTAGTCTACCTGTACATGTATTGGGTTTTATTCGTATGCTTATTATACTATAGGGAAACGGGACATATAAAGGGGAGGTTTGGATGCCCATAAACCAGTTAAACCATACCACTGGCTTTTGCTAGTGCCGGTACCAAGTCTGGCTGTCCCGAGTTCCTATTGTTTTCTACGTTTGTCTCTTGTCTTATTCGTGTTTTTCATGTGTAGTTCCATGACATATTGTGGCATGTAATTATAATTTTCAGCCATTGTAGGTGTTTCCTGTTATCCATTTTTTTACACGTACACTAAAAGTGATTCAACATTTCTAGTATTTAAGCGGTTTGCTACTTTGTTTGAAAGTTTTAGTAAAAACTTGCTATTGTCTTTTTTCTGGTAAATAATTGGCTTCACCATATCATACATACTAGTACATGTATCAGAAGCAAAAATTTTACCATGAAAAAGACTATAGCATGTTCTGAGAGTCACATGATTAAACCTTCATACATACAGAATGGCAAAATTGAAAACAATTTGAAGAGACTGCCGGAAAGAAGATGCCATAACTTCTATACCAGGTAAGATTATTTCGATATTTTAACAGTTTTGTTGAATAAAAAAATGTCCTCTTTTCATTCCACAATCACCCATTCACTGTTACAGAATCACACTGTGGTTGCTCCATAACAGGTAATGGGACCAAGTCGTAACCCACACGAGAACCTAGTGGGCTGAGGGTTACGTTACCGTATCTAGAAATGAATTTACAAAATATGAAAGCCACATCACTTGCCAATCAAAAAATACATGTAATGTGAAGGTATTCTTCAGATCATAACCTTTAGTTTATGTATAGTGATAAAAATCCTGGTTTGAAGCTACCTTGAATTAATTTAGTGTAAAATTTCCAGCAAGTGAACAATCAATTTGCAACAAGCTTAAGGAGTACCAAAAATTGCACCTATGTTGGAAAATTGGATTTTATTGCAAAAGCTAGTTCTGAAAAGAGTTCAGAGGTCAAAATATTTTAGTGAAAATTAATCTAAAGTTTTCTAACAATTTGTAGATTTAATATGATAAAATTGTGCGATTTTTTTTTTTAATGGCGGTTACCAAAAAATATATCAACAAAATATTTGAGGCATACAATGTAGCAATATGTTCTCTTTTTCCTAATCCAAGCTGCAGTCAGAAAAAAGAGAATGCTTGAATTGTCACAATTTCTGTAGTTCCAGGGAATTATTTTAACATGTCCCATTGACATGATTGATGGGAATTATTTTAGCATGTCCCATTGATACAAACCTACAAATGTATTTGTTGACATTTGATACCAAAATATTCATGGCAGATGGAGCTAGACATTGAAACATGCCAACGTTTTTTGCTTTGAACCATGAAGTACATGTATACTTATTAACAATATTTTATTGATTTGGCCATTTAACAGATTAATAATAATAATAACAAGGTTAAACAAGAGCTGTCGACGAATGGCAGCCAAAGATACCCCCCGCTCATTGAACCCTGAATCGATATGGTAAGTGCAAAAGTAATTTGGTGTGGACACAAAACAGGTGCGGACACAGTACAAGTGTGGACACAATGATATAATCTTCAAGAAAAAACTTTTCACAAGGGTTCCAATGAAAACACTCTGTCTAAATCCGACAAATATAAAATTCACCCTTTCAGCCTATTTGACATTTTACACATCTACATGTAGTGTTCATCCTTTGTCTAAAGTTTCATCAAAATCCTTCAAGTGGATTAAGAGGAGTTGTGCGTAAGAGGTAATCCATAAATAGGGAATCAAGGAAAACTCAAAGTTAAATTATCTCCCCTTCCTGGTTCCTGACAATAATTATATTCCTTCATGCACATCTCCATATAGTGTTCTTACTTTGTGTAAAGTTTCATTTAATTCTTTCAAGTGGTTTAAGAGGAGTTGCGCTCACGGGGTAACCCATACATGGAGAATCAACAAAAAGTCGAAGTTCAATTATCTCCCCTTTCTGGTTTTGATCAATAATAATATTTCTTCATGCACATCTCCATATAGTGTCCTTCCTTTGTGTAAAGTTTCATCAAAATCCTTCAAGTGGTTTAAGAGGAGTTGCGCTTACGAGGTAACCCATAAATAGGGAATCAACGAAAAGTCAAAGTCAGATTATCTCCCCTTCCTGGTTTCGGACAATAATTATATTCCTTCATGCACATCTCCATATAGTGTAATAATAATAATAATAATAATAATAATAATAATATTCTTTATTTCAAGAGGTTTACACAGTTTGTAATACAACTTATCTTCCCTGAGGCCCTCACAAGATAAAATAAAAACAAATTTACAATAAAATGCATTTTACAATATACAATATAACAATTATAATTGTTCAGACTGAGAACTCAACAAATAGTCTTTTATTTTGCACTTAAAAGAATGAATATTAGGTGAATCACGAATAGATTTTGGCAGATCATTCCACAAGGATGGTCCTGAATACATGAATGATTTTTTAAATAATTCTAAATTGGGTTTTGGAAGAGAAAGATTTCCTTGTATAACACTTCGAAGAGAATATGGATTACTGTGAAAGTACTTTTATTCGTGGATGCGTATTTTCGTGGATTACAGACAAGTCATTAGTTCATGGGTTCTTAAATTCGTGGTTTGAGACTTTCTGCAATACAAATCAACGTCAGATTTGTATTTCGTTGGGTATCAAATTTCGTGGTTCAAGTCAACCACGAAATCCACGAAAATTGGTACCCCACGAACAATTGTACTTTCACAGTATTTTCTGAGACATATTTGAATTTATCAACAAGATAAGTTGGTGCATCATTTTTGATACATTTGTATGCAAGTATGCATTTATGATACTTTATTCTTTGGTCAACAGTCAGCCACCCAAATGCAAGCTGATTAAACAGGGGTTTTGAAGGGGCAAAGGGGTCTGTGTCCAGTATTACTCTAGCAGTTCTTTTCTGCAATTTCAAAATTCTATTTAATTCCTCGTTATTACAGCCACTCCAAGTTATGCAACAGTAATCTATCAGGGGAAGAATATATCCATTGTAGAAAAGTTTTCTTGCATCGAGATTTAAATATTTTTTAATTTTTAAAAGAAGATAAAGTCTGGATGAAATTTTAGCACACAATGTGTCAATTTGATGGGACCAGGTCAAAGAAGGGTCAATTTTGATACCCAAAATTTTTTCACACGTAGAAATCTGTACTGTTTCATTATCAATAGTAATAACACTTTCATTGTAATAAGGCATAACTTTTTGATTTGTTCCAATGACCATGTATTTAGTTTTACTTGTGTTAATGAACATATTATTGTCACTACACCATTCTTCAACACAATGCAGATCCTTGTGTACCAAAGATTGTAGGGTATTAAAGCATTTTCCTGATAGGTGCAAAGTTGAGTCATCAGCATACAAATCAAAATTGCAATTTTTTGTATATAAAGGAAGGTCATTAATATATAAAATAAACAATAGAGGGCCTGGTATGGAGCCTTGAGGGACACCAAATTTGACAGACATTTTGTTAGAACATGAATTGCCTATATGTACTTGTTGAGTTCTGTCCTGGAGATAAGACGTGAAAAATAAAGCAGTCACATCACTGAAACCATATATAATCAATTTTTTACATAATATATCATGATCAACTGTATCAAAAGCCTTTTTAAAATCTATTAGTACAGACAAATTGATATTACCATTATTCATTCCTGTAACCATTTATCTACAATATTAATGAGTGCAGTCTGACAAGAATGATTTTGCCTAAAACCGGATAGTGACTTGTGTAAAATATCATATTTGGATAAATAGTGATATAAGTGTTTAGAAACATGTTTTTCTAAAAGCTTAGCTAAAACTGGAATGACTGAAATAGGTCTATAATTTGTAGCCATGTGTTTATCACCCGATTTAAATATTGGGGTTACTTTAGCATTTTTGAGAACAGTGTCCTTCCTTTGTGTAAAGTTTCATCAAAATCCTTCAAGTGGTTTAAGAGGAGTTGCACTTACGAGAAGTTTGGACAGACGGACAGACGGACGGACAGACGGACAGACAGACAGGGTGATTCCTATATACCCCCCAAACTTTGTTTGCGGGGTGTATAAAAACAAAATCTGGATGATGATCTGGGATCAGTCTCTGCCTTAAGCCACTAGCCCTATGCCCAACTCGCAAGACTGGTAAAATCAGTCTAAGGCTAGTAAAAATCTGAAGTCACTAGCCCAGTGGGCTAGTTAACATTGTACCTTATTAACAAAGAATCTTCTATGAGGGTTAGCGAAATTGAGTCAGGCTAGTATCAAGGCTGGGTGGTAAATTCCACCCCTGGTATTTACCGGCGGTATTTACCGGTAAATATCGGTCTGGAAAATACTCCTCAAGTGGCAAATACTGGCAAATACTGCTCAATTGAACTTTTGATGGTAAAAATACTGCAAATATGTAAAACTTTATTATCTTAAAATAGTTAAAATACTTATTCACATATAGCAATGTATATATGTACTATTTTATTTAATTTCAGTATATCACTATGTACCATATATTGCATGATGATAAGATCTTTCATGGTTGTTATCCTAATCTTGTATATTAGTTTTGAAAAAAACAAAACAAAACATAAATATTTTTATTATTTTCATGCTTATCTTTCATTGTCTTTTGTCTGACAAATAGTAAATTAATTAATTTTGTAAATATAGGTAAAAATTACAAATAATAATCATGATATTGCACCTGGCCTCTAGATCAGTGACAATTTTATTAGGGTCTTAATGACTAAAACAACAAAATTTCAAGGGAAAGTTTATTCAAGAACGAAGTAATAAAATGTTGTAAATGATTTCCTGTTCTATAGAAAGGTTTAAGAACTGCATGGAAACAAAATAAACTGATCCAGTGAAATTCTATGTATGGCTTGAATTAAAGTATGACTTCAACTCAGAGATGAATTAAAAGAAGTCTGAATATAACAAAAAAAGAAAAAATACAAACCAGAGGCTCCCAGGAGCCTGTATCGCTCACCAGGCTTTCAGTTGCCTTAATCAAGGAAACATTGTAAGTTATACAGTTGATCTTCAGTTTCTCAAACTTTTGTAGCTCGAACACCTCCAATATCTTGAACTGCTTTTAAAGTCTGATCATGTTTTACTATATTTCTTTGTTGGGCTTTTTTTGACAAAAAACGTTCTTGCTAAGGACCACTTTCGACACCAGTTTTGAAGTCGAGACGTCATTTTGTAAATGGCAGTCAACAAACAATTTTCAACACCGGTTTTGAAGTCGCAACATCAATATCTATTTGGAAACTAAATTTCATTGAAATTGGACAATGTCGAATTTTCCCGCCTTTTTATGCGGCCATTTTAAAAATGGCAGTGAACGAACAATTTTTAACATCAGTTTTGAAGTTGCGACATCAATATCTATTTGGAAACCAAATGTCATTGAAATCGGACAATGTTGAATTTTCCCGCCTTTTTTGGTGGCCATTTTGAAAATGGCGGTCAACGAACAATTTTGAACACCAGTTTTGAAGTCACAACATCAATATCTATTTGGAAACCAAATTTCATTGAAATCGGACAACGTTGAATTTTCCAACCTTTTTTGACGGCCATTTTGAAAATGGCGGTCAATGTACAATTTTTAACATCAGTTTTGAAGTTGCGACATCAAGACCTATTTGGAAACCAAATGTCATTGAAATCTGACAATGTTGAATTTTCCCGCCTTTTTGGCGGCCATTTTGAAAACGGCGGTCAACGAACAATTTTCAACACCGGTTTTGAAGTCGCAACATTAATATCTATTTGGAAACCAAATTTCATTGAAATCGGACAATGTTGAATTTTCCCGCCTTTTTTGGGGCAGCCATTTTTGAAAATGGCGGTCAAGGAACAATTTTCAACATCAGTTTTGAAGTCGCCACAGCATGGCAAACATTTCATCAGTTTACACTTGACCTTCATCTTCTATAGTTTAAGGAATAAAAGATGAAAAATACGAAAATTTAAAAAATTCGGTGAAAAAAGGGCAATAACCCCTACAAGGGTATATGGATTTTCTTCAAAATTTCGAGGTGGGTAGACCTTGATATTCTGAACATTTTTGCAATTTACACTTGACCTCTATCTGTTACACTTTTTGAAATAAAAAATAAAAAATGCAAAAATTTCGAAAATTTAACGGAAAAAGAGCTATAACTCCGAGATGGGTTTTCAGATTTTCTTCAAAATTGCAGGGCAGGTAGATCTTGCCATGCTGATCATTTTTACTACCGTCAGATTTTTGATATCTGTAACGGTTTTCGAGTTATTGGCCAAATACTGCAATTTACCCCCATGTTCTATTTTTAGCAATGGCGGCCATATTGTTTGACCTACCGCCTAATCGAACACAATTTTGAGAAGCCATACTCTGGTGATGATTCAGGCCAAGTTTGGTTACATTTGGCCCAGTGGTTTCAGATGAGAAGATTTTTGAAATTGTTGACAGACGGACGACGGACGCATAGTGATGGCAAAAGCTCACATGGCCTTTTAGGCCAGGTGAGCTAAAAAGGAAGAAAATAATAACAAAAAAATAAAGAATAAAGAGAGAAAAAAAAGGAAACACACCTATTTAGTGGTAGCCACAAGCCACCTGATGAGTACTTTATCAAGTACAGAACAGGATATAAATTCCAATCTGGTCAATTGACCAGTATTTGCCCACTTTACATGCACAAGACATTGTTTTAAAAATCTACAAAGAGATTAATTTAAGGGCTTTATAATAGTATATAAATAGAGATGTTGCCCCATATTATATGTTTTCTTCAAACCATGCTTATAGGTACAGTGTTACTGTATAAATTCCAGGGTGGTCAATTCAATTGACCAGTAAATGCCAGTATTTGACAGTAAATGCCGGTATTTACCGGCGGCACGGAAAATACTCACAAATGCCGGTATTTTGCCAACCTTGGCTAGTATTACACTGACCTTACTAGCACAAACTGACCGGATAATGTACATTTTTGGATCTGTCGCATGGACTTTGATTCATTACAGCAACAAATTCCTGAGAACTTAATTACTCTTCAAACTTTTGATTTTTTAACTTTTCATGGCCAATAAAATAACCATTTCAGCTGATGCAGATAAAAACTAAAATGACAAAAATTCATTTGATGCACACTCCTGAAAGACTATTACGATTTCCAGCCATCTTTTTCCCACATGGAGCAATTTGAGTACCCTGTGCAATTTTGGTACTCCCACTCTATACCCAATGCTGAAGTAGAATTTTTTTCACAGGGAATACCCATACATAATATTAGATTGAGAAGATCAAGAACAGTGGTAGCTATAGAAGAAAAAAGGAACTCTAAAGATCAAGAGAGATAACTCAAATTTCACTTCAGAAAATGTCAACACTGATTCAGTTATATTACGACCTCCTACCATTCCAAGGATTCAAATATATGAAGTGACTTTTAGCTTTATAGTGTAGAGATATTGAACCTCGCATATCTCCGCGTATGGGCAGTAAAAGTAGTGATGAGATGATGATTTTCACTAAAAATATGCTGTGGTAAATACACACATTACGGACATTTTGTCCACCATGATTATCTCCCTTTGATTTTCACCTATAAATGCATACAAATATGTATTAGACTGGCTTATCACAATTCAAATTTTTCATAAGAAAACATTTTCTAATTGGCTGAATTATGTCCTAAAAATGAGAAAAGTCTGATAAAAGAATATTTAAAAAATCCTTTGGCATTGCTACATCATAGACCATCTATGGGGCAACAGCAAAAAAAAAGTCCAAATAGAAAAGATAAACGATAAACAGGTTGGGACCACTCTCCCAAACGGGATATTGTAACCCAAACGGGATATTATATCCCGAACAGGTTATTAATTTCATAGAGTAATATCACTTATTTTGGATTTTTGATAATTTGACACAAATGCGCATGCAAATTGATCAATATCAACAACTTTTGTTTAGGATGTTTCCTCTCTTGTGTTTGGTTTTAGAGATTGATCCCCAAGAAAATAGTCTTTTTCCAGGGGATCAATCTCAGAAACTGAACAAAAATAAGAAAGATTCCTAAACAAAAGTTGTTTGTATTGATCTAAAAAGGTGCGCATTTGTGTCAAATTGGCTTAAATCCAAAATAAGTGATACTACTGTATGAAATTAATAACCCGTTTAGGATATAATATCCCGATTGGGATACAATATCCCGTTTGGGAGAGTGTTCCCAACCTGATAAATAGGTAATATTTGCATCATAGAGGCAGAAGAATTTGGTCTATGCTACATACAGATTACAGTGTGATGTCTTGTTTGAAAGTATCTATGATTAGGCAGATCACTTGAACTTGGCGACCACATTACTGGATTACTAGTATTGTCCACAAAACTGGAATAAAAATTTTATTCCAGTATTGTATTCCAGTATTGTACCAGTATTGTGGTCACCAAGTTTATAGTTTATACAAGTTTATAGGGTATGGTACGTTTTAGGATAAAAAGAATATTAAAGATAAAAAAGGGGAACTATTTTGTTGTTTTAATTAGAGTTATTAGGTGATCAAAGGTGATAATCGGTAGTTTAATTAGAATGAGCAGGTAATAAGTTTGTGATCAAAGGTGATTGATTACATGTAAATGCTTTACACATAATTTGATTAACGACCCAATTAGTATGACAAGCCAAATTGCACAATTATTGTATATTGAGTAACCAAGCTAATATGAATATGATTTTGAGTAAAAGAAAACTACACATATATTCAATAGCTCATAGACTTTCAATACTTGGGGATTTCAGAGACAGGTATAATGCATGTCAATGGCAGAGAACGATGACACACCAAGCTGGGACACAGAGTTCAAAACTCAGATTGCAAACAGTACAATGACATCATTGACAAAATTAAGCCAGAGACCAGAGACTTATGGAGACAAGACTCTCACCACTGTAAAAGCAAACGTGCCGTCCAGTTTCCCTCCCAACAAAGTAGGAACCGGTCAAAAGAACACGAGACAGACTACCAATACAAAAGACATTCCAGGTTCAGACAGTGATAAAGATCATACTCAAGATGACCCGTGAACAACTTAAGACAGAAATCGCCAGGCATAACCTAACTATCAACATGCTGAGTACCCACAGACCCATGGACACCATTGACCAACATGTTTATTGTTTATTGTGTGGAGTATGAAGTGTATATGAAGTGTATTTGTTATAAGATAGAAAAAATCATTATTCATTTCACAATCTTCTGACAATATTAAAATATGAAATAATATCACCTATAAAATATTACCTAAAGACATAAAACATTATATAAACATTGTTAGTTCGTTCAATCAAGGAGGTAATCATTCTGTGACAGGACAGCCTATCTACGTTGTAGTAGGTAGATATATAGCCAGTAAAAATCGACTGAGCTAACGGAATATTTCTTTAGCTCATTCGGTTAGGTTGCTGGCAGAAGTACTAGAGGTCCCGGGTTCAATTCCTGGATTTGCAAGGAGATTCATGCTCTCCGGTTACATTTGGCGCCAAGCTAAAAAACCCATGGTGGTTAGAAGGAGCTAACCAGGGTTTGTTTGTGATTTGTGTTGAGAGTCATACATAGATACGATGGCATAATCCGACTTTTGTCCCCTAGGGGACAATTAGTTTTCGGAGTTTTAAAAACCGTCAAAACGGCCTATTTATGAAAATCTTCATCAATTTGAAGCTTGAAATGGATATTCTAATAATAAAACCAAATCCGGAAACGGGTCCAAATTAATTCCGGAGTCTTAAGTATGTACTACAGTATATCTACCTCGCACCACTGTATAACTGTGTTCGAGGTAGAAATATGGATGTTTGTGTCGATTGGATTATAAAGGTCCCGAATGACATTCAAGCATTTCATGCCGATCTCTGAAATATTTCACCTAGTGGTTGAAAATTTACTATGAGACCAGATTCGACTGCACTAATTCGTCACGGCCAAATCAGTTCGTGGTGAAATGTATAGCTGTGAAGCATGCGCAAATAACTGGAAGGTGTTTAACGTCCTTGACTACCTTTGTAGGTCTCGCACGGACGAACAATGAACCTCATAGATGAACATATTCATATATGTCTTACATCATTGTTTTACAAAAGTACAAAAGGAAATTAAAATCTTCAAAATTTAAAACATCCAATTAATAAAGTCACATATTTTAGCAAAAATATTTTAAAAACACATTTATTTTCAATTTCAGTATGTGCTTTTGATTTTCAATGTAAAATAAATGTTCTAAAATTCAGAAACACAAATAGCCCATTTCAGGTTAGATAATTAAAGTCACATCCATCACACAGAACATTATTAAAGCATACATGTATATATAGTCCGGTTTTTGTCCCCTATCGAATTTGCTGATTTATCATCATTTCTTTTAAATAAGCCCCCCAAAACATAACCATGCCCCTTTTTGCTGTGTGGCAATCCCCAAAAGAACACCCTTTTAAATACAGAAGAATAGATTAGAAAACTAGTATATATATAGTCCGGTTTTTGTCCCATATGTAAGATATCGTCGAATCAAATAGAAAGTGGAAGCCACACCTAAAAAAGTTGACTGTGTATGTTTTGAGGGTTTTCTGTAAAAGAAATGACGGCAACAACTTAAAATTTGATAGGGGACAAAAACCGGACTATATATATAAAACAATCTACTATTGATTGCGACATCATTTAACATAGGGGACAAAAACCGGACTATATATATACTACTTTTCTAATATATCCAACTGTCTTTAAAAGGGTGTTCTTTTGGGGAAAGCTAACAACAAAAAGGGGCATGTTTATGTTTTGGGGGTTTATTTAAAAGAAATGATGGAAAATTGGTGTTTTTAATAGGGGACAAAAGCCGGACTATATATAATACACTTTACAATAGATTGAAACATCATTTTACATAGGGGACAAAAACCGGACTATATATATACTACTTTTCTAATATACCCTACTGTCTTTAAAAGGGTGTTCTTTTGGGGATAGCAACACAACAAAAAGGGGCATGGTTATGTTTTTGGGGGTAATTTAAAAGAAATGATGGAAAATCGATGTTTTAATAGGGGACGAAAGCCGGACTATATACAGTACAGAAAGAGACATACCATGACTAATCACCGTGATGGTGGTGTCCCACTCTAAGAGTGGTAGTTAATATCTTTTTTCCTGATTTAGATATTATAGCACTTTCTTTTGTATTAAGACTGGTAAGTTATACCACTGCAGATGCAGAAAAAATAATGAAGATATCTCTTACACAAAAAAAGATATTTACTACCACTCTAAGAGTGGGACACCACCATCACGGTGATTAGTCATGGTATGTCTCTTTCTGTACTGTATAATACACTTTACTATCGATTGTAACATCATTTTACATAGGGGACAAAAACCGGACTATATATATACTACTTTTCTTATATATCCTACTGTCTTTAAAAGAGTGTTCTTTTGGGGATAGCAACACAACAAAAAGGGGCATGGTTATGTTTTTGGGGGTAATTTAAAAGAAACAAGAACTGTCGCCGAATGGCAGCCAAAGATACCCCTTGCTAATTGAATCCTGAATCGATATGGTAAGTACAAAATTAAGTTGGTGTGGACACAATACAGGTGTGGACACAGTACAAGTATGGACACAATACAAGTATGGACACAATGATATAATCTTCAAGAAAAAACTTTTNTAATAAATATTCTACAGCCCAATATATGAAAACACCTAATTTGGCCCTTTTTGGCCCTTTTTTAAAAAACGGGCGGGGCCACAATACCCAAAACCAATCCCAACCTTCCTTTTGTGATAAGCAATATTATGTTAAAATTTCATAAGGATTGATCAACTAGAACTGAAGTTATCGCACGGAAACGAAGAGTCTACAGACGCCGACGACACCGACGACGCCGACGACACCGACGACGCCGACGCCGACGCCGCCAGTATCATACCAATATACGACCTCAAAAATTTTTTTGCGGTCGTATAAAAATTAATTTTTTTGACATTAGCCCCTGTTGGGCCCCATTCATCTCGTGAGCGGTACATGCTACGTGAAATCCGTTGGCATACACCAGATTGGAAATTTCCTCAGGAACACACTGAAACAAACCTCATCAAAATCCAATAGATAATAAAGATTCTACAGTCAAATATGTGAAAACACCCAATTTAACCCTTTTTTGGCCCCTAATTCTGAAATGGGCAGGGCCAAAAACTAAAGGAAAAAAACTTTTCTCAAGAATGTTCCAAGAAACATCATACTAAGATTTGAAAACTATCCGTTCACTAGAACCAAAGTTATGCTGTCCACAGACACGAAAATACCATATTTAACCCCTTTTTGGCCCCTTTTTTGCCTCTTTTTCAAAAACGGGTTGGGCAGGGAACATGAAATTAAAACCCGGGCTTAAGCTTGTGTCAACAAACATCATGCTAAAATTTGGTAACAATCCGTTCACTAGAACCAAAGTTATGCTGTCCCCAGACGCCGACGCCATACCATAACACGACCGCAAAATTTTTGCGGTCGTTTAAAAATTACATTTAGAAATAGTTTTATTTATTTGACCTTTTTTTAACCAAGGAACTACATGACGAGATGGGTTGCTTTTGTTGACATTGATACAGGCACAACGTCACCTTTTTTATCACCACAGTGTGGTGATACAACTTTTTGTATCAGACACATTGTACTACACATATGTACAAATAAATGTTGCAGTATATTCATTGGGAAATGCTTGTATTTTTAGATCAATAAATTATCTAAATGTGTGCCTGATGTAAATTAAGGTGGGTCACTCATCATGTCCAGATTTTTAATAATTTTATATTGATGGTTCATTGTGTTACAACATTGTCCATTGAAAATTTTTTAGCAAAACATACTGTTAGGTAAGTATGCTAATTTTTGAGTTACAAGCATTTGACATTTTGGTGAGAAACCAAACTCCTCTAGATTTTCCATTGACATTGCACCGGTAATTTTTTCCTTTAAACTGCCATGAGGGAATATTAAGAACTTCATAAATATTTGTCAGAAGTCTTCTTACGATGATTTACCTTCTGTGTGCCATAACAATCATCCTTATTCTGTCACCTAAGTCCTGTAGCCATGGTTACTCTGCCACAACTTACCTTCTGTGTGCCATAACAATCATTCTTATTCTGTCACCTTAGTCCTGTAGCCATGGTTACTCTGCCACAACTTACTTTCTGTTTGCCATAACAATCATTCTTATCCTGTCACCTAAGTCCTGAAGCCATGGTTACTCTGCCACAACTTACCTTCTGTGTGCCATAACAATCATTCTTATCCTGTCACCTAATCCTGTAGCCATGGTTACTCTGCCACAACTTACCTTCTGTGTGCCATAACAATCATCCTTATTCTGTCACCTAAGTCCTGTAGCCATGGTTACTCTGCCACAACTTACCTTCTGTGTGCCATAACAATCATTCTTATTCTGTCACCTAAGTCCTGTATCCATGGTTACTCTGCCACAACTTACCTTCTGTGTGACATAACAATCATTCTTATTCTGTCACCCAAGTCCTGTAGCCATGGTTACTCTGCCACAACTTACCTCCTGTGTGCCATAACAATCATTCTTATCCTGTCACCTAATTCCTGTAGCCATGGTTACTCTGCCACAACTTACCTTCTGTGTGCCATAA